>CAUYQG010210851.1:0-13897 GCA_963574415.1 Tarsius wallacei | reverse complement strand
TTTCTGTATTGTCATTTCCAGGTCTGAGAAGAATGATGTTGGTAACTTAATGGGCATTGCATTGAATGTGTAGATTGCCTTTGGTAGGATGGACATTTTAACAATGTTGATTCTTCCTATCCATGAGCATGGAATATTTTTTTCCATATTTTTGTGTTTCTTGGATTGCTTTGAGCAGCATTTTGTAGTTCTCATTGTAAAGGTCTTTCACTTCCCTGGTTAGGAAGATGCTGAGGTCTTTCATTTTCTTTTGTGGCTATTGTGAGTGGAATTGTGCTTTTTATTTGGGTCTCTGCCTGCTTGTTGTTGGTGTATAGGAATGCAACTGTCTTTTGCACATTTATTTTGTACCCAAAGTCCAATAAAAGAATTTTAGAGAGTGAAGAGAGGTCTGTCACAAATGAGAAAATTCAACTAAAAAATACAGGCAGCCTTCAGAGTTCTAAACAGACAGTACCCCCAAAAGCAGCTACTGATAACACAAACAATGGAAACCCCCAGATGACAGCTACAGAAACCAGAGATTGGATGGCAAAAAATGAAACGGAAATAAGAGAAACTAAAAGTGAAACCCACTAAAGTCATACAGGAAGTAGAAGTGGAGTTCACCAATTTCAAAAAACCACATTCTAAAATAATGGAAATGAAAAATTTCATTCTAGAAATTAAGAACACAGTAACAAGCATAGAAAGTTAGGTGAACCGGGCAGAAGAAAGAATCTTAGAGCTTGAAGACAAAAATATGGAATTAACCCAGTCTGCTAGAAACAGAAAAAAAGCTGTAAAAGAAGGAGCCAAGGGATGTGGGACTATGGCAAGAAGTCAAATCTATGCCTGATTGGTATCCCTGAAGTAGAAAGGAGAGCTAAGAACATCATGGAACTAACATTCCTTGAGATTATTCAAGAAAACTTCCCATATCTTGCAAGAGAAGAGATCATCCAAATACAAGATAATTCAGAGAACCCTGCAAGGTATCATATGAAAAGACCATCCCCAAGGCACATAGTAATCTGCCAAAATAAGCATTAAAAAATCCTAAAGCAAGCAAGAGAGAAAGGTCAGACTACCTACCAAAATGACTCACCAAAATCACTCCAGACTTACCTGAAGAAACACTACAAGCCTGAAGGGAATGAAGTCAACATACTCCAAGATCAATCACATTCTTGGACATAAATCGTGTGAACAAATTTAAAAAGATTGAAGTAATACCATATATCTTCTTAGATCACAGTGGAATAAAAACAAAAATTACCAAGAACAAAGTCTCCCCAAACACACATGAGCCTTAAACAGCATGCTGTTGAACAACCCCTGGATCAACACAGAAATCAAGACAGACATAAAAAGACTACTGGAAACAAATGAAAACAAAGATACATCTTACCAGAATCTCTGGGATGCCAAGAAAGCAGTGTTAATAGAAAAATTCATAACATTGTACGCACATATAAAGAAAACAGAAATATCACAAATAGACAGCCTAACGTCACACCTAAAGGATCTGGAAGGCAAGACCACCTAAATCCTAACTTCAGCAGAAGAATACAGATCATCAAGATAAAATCACAATTGCAAGATATAGAAGATAAAAATATCATTAAAAAATAAACAAGACAAAAAGTTGTTTTTTTTTTTTTTTTTTTTTAAGATAAATAAGATTGACAGACCCCTGGGCTTAAAAAAAGAGAAAGTTCGAATAGACACAATTAGAAATGCTAAAGGTGAAATCACATCTGACAGCGAAGAAACACAAAAGATTATCAGAAATTACTATGAAGAACTCTTTGCAAATAAACTAGAAAATGTGAAGCAAATGGAGGATTTCGTGGCCTAACTTCGTTACCAAAGTTGAAACAAAAATAAATTGAAACTCTAAACAGACCAATAACAATCCAGGAAATTGATTCAGTCATAGCATATTTCCCCACCAAAAAGAGCCCTGGACAAGATGAGTTCCCAGTTGAATTCTACAAGATATACAAGGAGGAACTGATACCAATCTTACTGAAAGTATTCCAGGCAATCGAGAATGATGAAATTATCCCCAACTCATTTTATGAAACAAACATCATACTGATATCCAAACCTAGCAAATACCTAGCAAAGAGATAGAATTAAAGGCCAAATTCCATGGTGAACATAGACGCAAAAAATTCTCCATAAGATTCTAGAAAATTGGATTTAACAACACATCACAAGGATCATCCAACATGACCATGTGGGCTTCGTTACTGAGATGCAGGGCTGGTTCAACATTCACAAGACCATACATGTAAGTCAGCACATCAACAGATGAAAAACAAAGAACATAATAATCTCATTAGATGCAGGAAAATTATTTGACAAAATCCAGCAGCCCTACTTGATAAAAACTCTGAAACACCTAGGCATGGAAGGAACATTCCTCAAAATATTAAGAGACATCTATGATAAACTGAATGCCAACATTTGGCTCAATGGACAGAGCTGGAAGCATTCCCCCTTAGAACTGGAAAAAGACAAGGATAACCACTCTCACCCCTCTTCTTCAAGATGGTGCTGGAAGTCCTAGCCAGAGCAATTAGTCAAGAGAAGGAAATCAGGTGTACCCAATAGGAAAAGAGGAAGTTAAGCTATCCCTTTTTGTCCATGATATGATTCTATAACCAGAAGTCCCTAGGAGTCTGTCAAAAGCCTCCTTGCACTGACAAACAACTTTGGTAAAGTCTCAGGTTACAAAATTAACCTGCAAAAGACAGTTGCGTTTTTATACATCAACAACAAGCAGTCTGAGAACCAAATAAAAAGCACAATCCCATTCACAATAGCCACAAAAAAATGAACTACCTTGGCATCAACCTAACCAGAGAAGTGAAAGATCTTTAGAATGAGAAGTACAAAACACTGCTCAAAAAAGTCAAGGATGACACAAACAAATGGAAAAACATACCATGCTTGTGGATTGGAAGAATCAATACTTTCAAGATGTCCATCCTATCTAAGGCAATCTACAGATTCAGTACAATACTCATAAAATTACTAGCATCATTTTTTTCTCAGACCTGGAAATGACAATACACAAATTCACGTGGAAATGAAAAAGAGCACCAGTAGCTAAAACAATCATCAGCAAAAGGAACTAAGCAGGAAGTATCACACCCTGAGACTTTAAACTTTATTATAAGGCTACAGTAACCAAAACAACCTGGTATTGGTACAAGAATGGGCACATAGACCAAAGGGGCAGAACAGAGATTCCAGAAGCAAAAACACCTACTCACTTTGACAAAGCCACCAATATCAGTATTTATCAAGTGGTACTGGGAAAATTGGTTGACCAAATACAAAAGAATGAAACTGAACCCTTACCTATCACCATATACAAAAATCAACTCAAAATGGAGCAAGGATCAAAATGTAAAGTCTTGAACTATAAGAATTATAGAAGAAAACACAGGAAACACCCTTCTGGACATCAGAGTTCATCATGAATTCTTGACCAAGTTCCCAAAAGTGAATGCCATAAAAGCTAAGATTGACAAGTGGGACCTCATCAAACCGAAAGCCTTTTGCACAGAAAAAGAAACCATCAAAAAAGTGGAGAGACAACCCACAGAATGGGAAAAAATGTTTACTAACTATGTATCTGACAAAGGTCTAACATCCAGGATTGACAAGGAACTCAAATTATGTGTAAAAATAAAAACAAACAACCCCATTAAAAAGTTAACAAAGGACACGAACAGACACTTCTCAAAAGATGACATGAAACCAACCAACAGAAACATGAAAAGGTGGTCAGTCCCACTAATCATTAGAGAAATACAAATCAAAACTACAATGAGATACCCCCAAGCTTATGTAAGAATGGCTATCATTAATAAGTCGAAAAACAGCAGGTGCTGGCACAACTTTGGAGAAAAGGAAATACTTCTACACTGTTGGTAGGAATGTAAGCTAGTTCAAGCTCTATGGAAAGCTGTGTGGTGATTTCTAAAGGAACTAAAAATTGACCTTTCATATGATCCAGCAACCCCTCTCCTGGGAATACACCCAGAGGAACATAAATTGTTCTACAGAAATGACACCGGCATGCACATGTTTGTTGTCATACTATTCAAAATAGGAAAAATCTGGACCTGCCAGGCTTGGTGGTTCAGCCTGTAATCCTGGTACTTTGGGAAGCCAAGGTGAGTGGATTGCCTGAGCCCGCGGGTTCGAGACCAGCCCAGGCAACTTGACGAGACCTCTACAATAAATAAAAGATTAGCCGGGCGTGGTAGCGTGCGCCTGTAGTTCCAACTACTTGGAAGGCTGAGGTGTAAGGATCACTGAAACCCAGCAGGTTGACGCTGGGGTGACTGTGAGCGTGCCACTGCATTCCAGCCTGGGCTATGGAGTGAGACTCCAACTCAAAACAGAACAAATAACAAAAACCTGGAACCAATTCTGTTGCTCATCAAAAGTTAATGGGATAAAGAAAATGTGGTACTTATACATAATGGATTATTACACAGCCATAAAGAAGAACAAAATCATGGCCTTCACAGCAACTTGGATGCAATTGGAGACCATCATACTAAACGAACTATCACATAAACAAAGAGCTAAATAGCACATGTTCTCACTGAAAGTGGACCCTGAATACTAGTCACATTAGCACAAGGGAGAGATTGGCAGTTGCTGGGCACTGCTAGAGGAGGGAGGGAGGAATGAGGGTGGGGGCAAGTGACAACACAACTACCAAGGGAGTGAGGACCAGCTAGAAGACCAACTTAACTTATGCAGTAAATCCTCACTTGTACCCCACAACTCTATAATAAATTTTATGAACAACTTTATTATAAGGCTATAGGAGCCAAAACAGCATGATACTGGTACAGGAATAGACACATAGACCAGTGGAACAGGACAAATAATTCGGAAATAAAACCATAGACCTTCAACCAACTCATCTTCAACAAAGCTGACAAAAACAAAAACGCTGGGGAAAGGAAACAATATTTAGCAAATGCTGCTGGGAAAACTGACCAGCCACATGCAGAAGAGTAAAATTGGACCTCTACCTATCACCATACACCAAAATCAATTCAAAATGAATCAAGTGCTTAAATGTAGAACCTCAAACTATAATAATATTAGAAGAAAACTTAGGAAACATCTTCCTGGACATTGGAGCACGCAATGAATTCATGGCCAAGTCCTTAAAAGCAAGTGCAACAAACTCTAAGATTGGCATATGGGATCTTATCAAAATGAAAAAATTTTTCACAGCTAAATAAAAAAATAAAGTCTGTAAAGAGACAACCCATGGAATGGAAAAAACATCCATTCCAGGCCTAACATCCAGGATCTACAAGGAACTCAAACAAATCAACAGGAAAAAAAACAAACAACCTCATTAAAAAGTGCGTAAAGAGCATGCATTTGACTTTTGACAATTTGGTTATAATGTGACTTGGAAAGAACCTCACTGGGTTGAATCTATTTGAGGATTTTTTATCTTTATTAATCTGGATGTTCATATCTCTTCCAAAACTTGGGATATTTCCAGCAATTATTTTATTGAATAAGCTTTCTGTCCCTTTCTTTGTCTGCTCTGCTCTTCTTTTGTAAATACCATAATAAGAATATTTGTTTACTTGATGTTGCCTCATAAGTTCTATAGGGTATCTTTTTTCTTCTGACTGAGTCATTTCAAAAGATCTATCTTAAAATTCACAGATTCTTTCTTTTCCTTGATCTAGTCTGCTCTGGAAGCTTCTTTCTGTTTGTTTTGAGTTGGAGTCTCACTCCGTGCACCAGGCTGGAGTGCAGTGGCACACTCACTGCCACCCCAGCATCGACCTGCTGGGTTCTGGAGATACTTCCACCTCAGTCTTCCAAGTAACTGGAAATAAAGGCACATGCTACCACATCTGGCTAATTTTTATTTATTGTAGAGATGAGGTCTCGCCAAGTTGCCCGGGCTGGTCTCGAACCTGCAGGCTCAGGCAATCAACTCGCCTCGGCCTCCCAAAGTGCTGGGATTACAGGCTGAGCCACCGAGCCCGACCTCTGGAAACTTTTAATTGTATTTATTATTTCATTGATTAAGTAATTTAGCTCTAAGTTTTTTGTTTGTTTCTTTTTGGTATCTCTCTCTGTTGAATTTCTCGTTCAGATAATGAATTGTTTTCTTGGCTTCATTAAATTGTCTATTTGTGTTTTCTTGCATCTCACAGTTTATTTTAAGATCATTAGTTTGAATTTATTTTCAAGCACTTTATAAATTCCTTTTATTTGCGGTCAGTTATTGGAAAATTATTTTGTTTCTCTGGTGATGTAATCTTCCTTATTTTTTCATGTTTTATTTTTGTGCGTGTGTGTGTGTCCCTGTGTTGATGTCTATGCATGTGGTGGTGCCGTCACCTCTTTAAAACTTTACAGAGTGGTTTCATAGGAAACTTTTACCTGCTGATAGGCCTAAGGGTGCCATTTGGACAGAGTGTGCTGGCTGTGGTTTTATGTGAACACAGTGGTGTAGTCTCCATGCATCTTCTTCAGTTATTATCATCAGTAATAACTATGGGTGCCTCAGTGGTTTATGCTGCAGGAGTTTGGGGATGATGACAGTGGCTGTGTAAGTAATTATGGAATGGGCTTTAGAGAGCTTCCTGTTCTTATCCTCCTCACAGTGGGGAGTCTTATCTGAGGGAATCTCTCTTGGTATTGGGTCTGACATGGATTACAGGCAACTACACTGACACTGGGATCCAGGGCACAGGTTCTTGGAAAGTGTTGGGAACCATGTTTCTTAGATCAGAGTCATGTGAAACTACTGTACTATGTGGAACTTGATGCGTAGGTTCACTTTTCAAGGCATAACAGTTGCAGTTCTCCCACTAAGTTGTATGTTATTCTGAGGCACATCCCAGTTTTTCAGACCCATGGGACATGGTTCTGGCCTTAGGGGAAGGGCACAGTACTGGTATAATTCCAGGGGGAAAGGGTCAGTCCAGAACCAACAGGGCACACTGGCAGCTCAGGATCCTAGGGTTGAGATACTATTCAGTGGTGACTCTGAACCCTGGGTTGGTGGGACATGGCAGCAGGCTAGCGCCTGTGAGGTCAGGTACAGAAGCAGCAAACCTAGAAACTGCAAGATATCACTGTGGCTTGGGCCCTGTGGCTGGCAGGGGGGTGGGGGGGGGGTGGTGAGTACAGTGCTAACTCCACTTCTTTGGGAGGAAAGGTATCTCAACAACTCAGACCATTGTGGTGGTGGGGCTACTTTCATTCCAGATAGGTGAGATACTGTGGCTGTTTGGCCTAGAGGGCAGGTGGCACAGCTCAGCCAAGGCTCTGATTCCTTGAAATTTAAGCTACAATGTCTTCTCAGCCTCAGACAGTGCCTACATGGGTCAGGGGAGCCTTTGGATTGTTGTGGGGGCCTCATTGCCTCAGCTGTGGTGCTGGGAGGTGTGACTTCTCCAGTGTGCAGGAGACCTGAGTTCCTCAGGGGTCAGGGTACTGTCTTGGCTATGGTACTGGAGGGAGAAATTTTTCTGGTGTGAAGGAGGTCTGAGGTCTCTGGTGGAGGCTACATCTTCTCTGGGGTGGGGGAACAACTGCTTTGTTGTGCAGAATACCTCAGCTTCTGTACCAGAGAGCATGACTGCTCCAGAGTGCAAGTGACCTGAGGGTTCTGGGAGATAGAGTGCTGCCTCAGTTGTGACAAGGGGTACAAATGCTATGGCAGTTCATGGTTCTGGGTCTTGGGAGTTGAGGTGCCACTTCTGCTCAATCCTAAAGGTTGTTATACCAGCAACTGAAATGGGCGGATAAAATGACTCTGCAGTAGCTTAGCTCTGGAGAGCATATTAGCAGCTTTCCTCAGTGATGACGCCCTACTGGGTGAGCATGGTGCAGTTGTAGTTGAGCCTCAAGGATAAAGGGGTGCAATGACTATTCCTCCCCAGAACAAGATACACACTAGCAGTGGCTCTGGCTCCAAGATTATGCAGAGCAGCAGCAGCACAAACCATGGGGTGGGGAAGCACAATGTCAGTTCCTTCTCTGGGGTTAGCTCAGCATGTAATCTCTGGGAATCTCGTTCAGCTGGAATTTAATCTGTGAGGATTGCAGGGGTCTCCGGTAGCAAAGACTGCAGTTTTATTCTGGCAATGGGGAATTCTGGGGTCCTCTTGCTCATCTTTTCCCTGCAGAAAGAAGTATTTTCTCTTTCTGAGCTCATCCCAAATGGGGAAATAGGGTGGTGGAGGCAAGTTATTTTCTTTTGTTCTCTATGCTGTCATCTGGATGCCTGTGCTTTACAGAATTTCTTTGCTTTTTGCTGTTCCTCAGTGCTCTATTTTGGATTATTTTGGTCAAAGTGTAATTGTTCAGTCATTGTTTTGGTCTTTTTGTGGGGAAAGAGTGTTAGGAGCTTCTATTCTCCCATCTTGCTGCTGACATTGTTTGCTGTTGTATTATTGTTAATAGTATAAGCACCCATCAAATTAAATATAAGGATATTTTGGTTTGCTGAAATGAATAGGACATTTGTCTGTAGTCAATTGATTGCTAATAAGGGCGTCAAGATCATTCCATGGAGAAAGAATAGTCTTTTCAACAAATTTTACTGGAACAACTGAATTCACATGTCAAATAATGAGTTTGAGCTTCCTAACTAACATCATATAATAAAATTAACTCAAAATGTAGTAAATATATAAATATAAAAGTTTCAATGATTGCTATATATTTTCATGACCTTGAATTAGGCAATAATTTTTTTAGGCATGGCACCAAAAACATAAGCATCAATAGAAAAAATAGATAAAAAGAAAGTTGTAAGGCAACCCATAGAATGGGAGAAAATGTTTGCAATTTATACATTTGTTACATGTCTGGTATCCATAATATATAAAGAACTCTTACAACTCAACAATATAAGTCAAATAATACAATTTTAAAATGCACAAAAATGCATTTCTCTAAAGAAGATGTACAAATATCTGATAAGCACATGAAAAGGTGCTCAATGCCATTATTTACTAGGTAAATGGCAAGTAAACCACAATGAGATTCCACTTCATGCCTACTATGATGCTTATAATTTTTTTTTTAATTAAGAAAATAACTTAGTGAGAATGTGGAGCTATGAAACACTTATACATTACTGGTGAAAATGTAAAATGGTGTAATCCTTGTGTGAAATAATCTGTCAGTTCCTTAAAAATAAAGTTAAACATACAGTGATCACATATGACTTTGTAATTCCACTCCTAGATATGTGAGCAGGGACCCAAAAAACTCAGAATGTATTTATAAAAAATTGTGTGCTTATTCTTACATGCTTAAACTTCAGTCACCTTTAAATTACTCTCTGTTTGATGAAATACGCTTATCAAGACACCTTTTCCACTGCTCAAAACAGTTTTTTAACTCATCAATTTTGATGCATTTTAGTGCTTCTGCCATTTTTTTGTTTCACCTCTTTCACATTGGTAAAAAATTTCCCTTTGTAGACTTTTTTCATCCAAGGAAACAAACAAACAAAAAGTCACTCAAGGCAAGATTGTGTGAATAGGGAGGATGGGGCATGAGATCATGTCATTTTTGGTCAAAAACTGCTCAACCCTCAGTGCAATTGGGCAGGTTGTTTTTTAAATCACCCATCATGGACAAACGTGTTAAAATAATCTACAAAAAAAATCACTGAAGCTGAACACAGCTTCTCACAACAACGCTAGCTGGTACACTGATGTCGATGGGTTCCTAGAACACTTACTAAGCAAGGGAAGCCTGCACTATAAGGGGTCCACCCTCCAAAAAATAATTCCATTTTTGGAGAGGTTCCCACTCTTGTACCTCCCAAAAATAAAAACTTATGTCCGCACAAAAACTTTTACACAATTTTTAAATGACAGCATTATTTATAATATCCAAGGAAGCAAAAACAATCCAAATTTTCATCAACTGATGTATGGAGAAGCAAAATGTGGTATAGCTGTGCAATAGAATATTATTCTGCTTCATAAAAAACAATGAGGTAGAGGTGACATTTGGGAAAATAGCAGAGTTAGAAGCATCAGGAATCTGTCTCTCCACCTAGGTAGGAATTGCACTATCAAAACTGATAAAGCATTTATTTTGGAACTCTGGTTTCTATCCAAGGGAAAGCCGCATGGTAAACTGTGACTAGTTTCAGTTAATTTCAGCTATTAGTGGGTTATCAACTATCCATTCCCCAACTCTGATGACCTTAAGCCATGACCTTATTCTAGAAAAGGCTTATTGAGGATCAGCAATAAGGACCTTATCCTTTAAATATCATGGATTTGTGTTTTGATAGCTGACTGCTGCTTCTTATCACAAAGGTACAGACACAGAGGCAGGCTGCTATTGTTTTATCTCCCACATGCAATGGTTCATTCTCTGTGAGCTGAAGTACTTTCCAAGTGATTTGTTTTTGTTTTACTTATTCTTCTTTTTCACTTTCTCCATTTGGAAGAAAGCCATTTAAGAACTGGAATATTCTAAAGCAACTGCATGTTGGGGGGAGCAAAGCCATTGATTATGCCCAGAGAAAGACACAGGTTCAGAAAATACCCAAGAATACACTTTTGTCTCAGGTTGATCACTGGTTAAAAGGCATTCTATAATTTTTTTTAAAAAGCAAACCTTAAGAAAAAGAGGAATGTGATTTTCAAACTTACCACATTATAATGATTCAAATGCCTGGTTTTTCAAATGATAATTCATGTTTAATAGAAAAATTTATATGTTTTATAAGTCAGCAGATCAAAAACACACCTAAATTAAATAACAGAAAATATTCTATTTTTTTAGGATTTCAAAAATTTTATTTAAAAAATGTGGGGTACAACTCAGGATTAGGTGTACAAGTTGTCATCATACAGGTAAGGTTTGGGCCTCCCTTTGGTTCCTCACTTTGCCTGGTTTGAGCTCAGGCATCCTTATTGATGTTATGTGCCCCTCCTCCCCTCCCCAGCAGTGTCCCACTACTGCCAGTCCCTCTCCTATTGTATTATGGTAAATGTTCAGGGTCCACTTAGGAGTGAGAACATGTGGTACTCTGTTCTTTGTTTCTGTGGTAAATCTCTGAATAGTGTCTAAATCCATTGAAGTTGTGGTGAAGTCCATAATTTTGTTCTTCTTCATGACTGCATAATATTCCATCATGTATGTGTACCACATTTTAAAAATTCAGTTCAGTTTTGATCGGCAGCATGATTGGTTCCAAATGTTTGCTATTGTAAATAGTGCCGCAATAAAAATGCATATGCAGGTAGCTTTTTTGAGAGTGACAAGTTCCTCCAGGCATATTTAAAAAATCACAGGGCATTGAAGAAACAAGAAAGTATGGCTCATTTAAATGGGCCAAATACATAGATAAATAAATAAAAATAAACAGAAACTACTCCTGAGAAAGTTCAGATGTCATATTATGATACAAAAACTTTAACACAACTGTCTTACATATTCTCAAAGTGTTAAAGAAAGACATGAACAAAGACTCGAAAACAATGTATGGACAAAATGAGAATATCAATAAAGATAAAATATAAAAAGGAAATAAAAAGAAGTGTTGTAGTTTAGTACAATAGCTCAAATGAAAAAAACTAGAGACATAGAGACATTCAAAAGCAGATTTAAGCTGGCAGATGAAGAATTAGCAAATTTGAAGAAAGGATGACTGAAATACTCAATTCTAAGGAAGAAAAATTTATAAAGATGGAAGAAACATCAACAGAGTCTAAGAGACAAGTGGGACACCATTTATTGTGGGAATCCGAGAAGGAGAAGGAGAAGGAAAAGGAAAGGGAAAGTTCAGACATTATTTGAAAAAATAATGGCTGAACACGTTTTAAATTTGATGAAATACAAATAAAATGAACTAGAAGAGACCCACATTGAGACAAAAAAATAATCATACTGTTGAAAACCATGACAAAGAGAGAATACTGGAGGAAAAAAAGCAACCTGTCACAAAAACGAAATTCTCTAGATTATCCAAATAGGAAAAGAGGAAGTCAAGTTATTCTCTTTGCAGAAAATATGACCCTATACCTTGAAAACCCAAGGCAATCTGTCAAAAACCTGCTTGCACTGATAAGGACTTTGGCAAAATCTCAGGATACATAATAAATGTGCAAAAGACAGTTGCATTCCTAGAAACCAGCAACAAGCTGACAGAGACCCAAATTAAAAGCACAATCCCATTCACAATAGCCACACACACACAAAATGAAATACCTCAGCATCTTCCTAATCAGAGAAGTGAAAGACCTTTACAATGAGAACAAAAAAACATTGCTCAAAGGAATCCAAGAAGACACAAACAAATGGAAAAATATTCCATGCTCATGGATAGGAAGAATCAACATTGTTAAAATGCCCAACCTACCAAAGGCAATCTACAGATTCAACGTAATAGCATTAAGTTACCAACATCATTCTTCTAAGACCTGGAAATGTCAATAAATAAATTCATATGGAAACACAAATGACCACGAATAGCCAAAACAATCCTTAGCAAAAGAAACAAAGCAGAAGGTATCACACTTCCAGACTTCAAACTTTACTATAAGACTATAGTAATCAAAACAGCCTGATATTGGTACAAGACCAGGCATATAGACCAATGGAACAGGATAGAGATTCCGGAAGCAAAGTCTCAATTTCTCAACCAACACATCTTTGACAAAGCATCCAACAACAACCATGGGGGTGAGGAGAACCTATTAAGTAAATAGTGATGGGAAAACTGGTTGATCACATGCAGAAGATTGAAACAGGACCCCTACCTATCACCATATACAAAAATTAACTCTAAATGGATCAAAGACCTGTACGTAAAACCTCAAACTTTAAGAATCTTAGGAAATGCAGGAGTCACCGTTATGGAAACTGGAACTGGCAACCAATTCCTGATCAGAACCCTAAGTGCCCATACCATAAGAAATAAGATAGACAAGTGGGACTTCATCAAGCTAACAAGCTTCTGCAAAGCAAAAGAAACCATGAAGAGAGCAGGGAGAAAGTCCACAGAATGGGAAAAAATATTTGCCAACTGTATATCTGACAAAGGCCTAACATCTAGGACCTACAAGGAACTCAAATGCGCTGAAAGAAAAAAAGGAAACAGTGCCATTAAAAAGTGGGAAAAGATATGAATAGACACTTCTCAAAAGAAGATATAGGGACAGCCAATAGACACATGATAAAGTGCTCAGCTTCACTTATCATCAGAGAAATGCAAATCAAAACCACATTGAGATACCACCTAACCCCAGTAAGAATGACCATCATTAATAAAGCAAACAACAAGAGATGCTGGCAAGGATGCGGAGAAAAAGGAGCACTTCTACACTGCTGGTGGGAATGCAAACTAGTGCAACTTCTCTGGAAGACAGTGTGGTGATTTCTGAAAGAACTAGAAATTGACCTTCCATAAGACCCAGCTATTCCCCTATTGGGAATATACCCGGAGGAACTCAAATCATTCTACTAAAAATATACCTGCACACGAATATTTGTTGCAGCTCTATTCACAATAGCAAAAACATGGAACCAACCATGCTACCCATGGAAGATGGACTGGATTCTTAAAATGTGGTACTACAGCCGGGCTCGGTGGCTCAGCCTATAATCCTGCGCCTTTGGGAGGCTGAGGTGAGTGGATTGCCTGAGCCCGTGAGTTCTAGACCCGCCTGGGCAAGCAAGACCTCATCTCTACAATAAATCAAAAAATTAGCTGGGTGTGGTAGCGCGCGCCTGTAGTTCCAGCTATTGGAAGGCTGAGGCAGAAGGATCGCCTGAGCCCAGCAGGTCGAGGCTGCGGTGGCCGGGAGCAGCCACTGCACTCCAGTCTGGGCGACAGAGTGAGACTCCAACTCAAAAA
>CAUYQG010210846.1:0-17890 GCA_963574415.1 Tarsius wallacei | reverse complement strand
AGTAAAAATTGAGCTGGGCTCGGTGGCTCAGCCTGTAATCCCGCGCCTTGGGAGGCTGAGGTGAGTGGATTTCCTGAGCCTGTGGGTTCGAGACCCGCCTGGGCAACTTGGCGAGACCTCATCTCTACAATAAATCAAAAAATTAGCCGGGCGTGGTAGCGCGCGCCTGTAGTTCCAGCTCCTTGGAAGGCTGAGGCGGGAGGATCGCCGGAGCCCAGCAGGTCGAGGCTGCGGAGACCGGGAGCGGCCACTGCAGTCCAGTCTGGGCGACAGAGTGAGACTCCAACTCAAAAAAAAAAAGTAAAAATTGCTCATATTTATGGTATGCAACATGAAGTTTTGAAATATGTATACATTGTGGAATGGCTAAATCAAGCTAATTAAATATGCATCACCTCACATACTTACATAGAGCAAAAAAATTATGCTAACAAGTAGCCAAAGGACTATACATCAGATGACCATTAATTTTTAATAAAAATGATGGACAATTAAAAGTATATGCAATATAACTGAGTTACTTGAAGTTCCTTGACTTGCAGAAACTATCAGATTTGACCCAAATACCAGTAAATTTGGCCAATTACCTTATATACTCTGTACAAGGAAAAAGCAAGAAGACTAAACTGGACCAGATTCAGTGAATCACACTTTTTATTTATTTTATTTATTTATGGATTTGGGGTTTTTTTTAAGTTTTAAAATGAATTTATTAGCAAGAAGAAGAAAGGGAGAAAGGAGGCTTCGTGGCAGAAAGACCTTCCGTGGACAAGTTTCTCAAAAAGAAAAACGGCCGCATCACACTTTTTAAATGGGATCAGAAACCTTAGAAGTTGGAACTATAGAATAATAGAACTGGACGGATTTTGTAACGTTTCCTCCTCAATTTCCTAATTTTAGAAATAAGGAAACAGGCACAAAGAGGTTGAGTGAACTTCCTGAGAAAACACAGCTCTTTGGTGAGAAAAAGTGGGGTAACTCCAGGGTTGCTGACTCCCTGACCTGTGTTCTTTGGCTCTGATAATATAGAAGGAAGATCGAATTTAACCTCAGGAAATACTAGGACATATGCTTTCATTAGCTAAATTATTGTCAGGAGAAAAACAGACGAGTCTTAGAACTATTACCATTTTAAGTTTGACAGGATAAATTTTATAAGCATACTTTCATTGAGCTGAAAAAATTATTGAGGACATTTTTAAAAACATTGCCCTAATTTCTTTCACTATAATCCACTGCTGTTGTTACAAAAATCTAGGTCTCAAGTGATGAGGTATATGCTTTCTTATTTAGAAAAGCTAACAGATTATTTATAATTATCATAATGGTTACACACATCCAATTACACAGAGCAGAAAAAAAAAAATCAAATCCCTTCTAATTCTACCTTTCTTAACCCTGAAGGATATTTCTTCCAGATTTCACCAGCTGATACAATTCAGATGAAAAAAGATCCTTTCTTTATTACTTAAAGGGAGCTGTAAATCAAATGTAGACCTCAGGGAGGCGGGGACGGGGGGAAGGAGAGAGGACTCATTTGTTTATTAGGTTTCCATAAGAAATTAAGAATAACAAGCAGATCCAAATCTGCCCCCGTGACTGAAGCCTCGTATCAGTTGCTCCTGAAACATTAAAGACTTCTCTTCCAGACAAACTGCAATCAACCTGACTTTCTGTTGTCTCGCAGACACGCGTGCTGCTCCCATTGATGAGATGTTATTAATAAAGGACGAGATGGCTACAAATTAAAGCAAGCCCTGCTTAATCACATTAATCCAGAACAAGTCAAAGGCTTCAATTTTCGAAATAATTTTGGGCTTAATGCCTTGGAGATGGGCAGACTGCTCCATTGAGGCAGCAGCTGGTCCAATTTAAGCTGCATTGTGAGGCCGGAATTGTCAGGTCCTTACAGAAACAAGGAAGTCTGACAGTTTTCAGGATGCAACCAAAACTGCTGAGACAAAGGAAATTGCAAGAAATTGAAAGGGCCCTGTAACAATTACAAGGCGGCCCACTGTTGGGTGGATTACATATGATTAGCCAACTCTCGCTGTCAGGACTGGGCGGCTTGCACTTACCACGACTGTGCGCCAGGCCATTGAGTCTCAAACAGCTGCCGCAGGAGACACAGTCAGAGAGCCACCACTGTGGGTGACCGATTAGAAAAGGCCTGGCTATAAAGAAACAGACTAAGCACCCCCATGGAGGTCACCCTAATGCGTCTCCCTCACAGAGACGGTGGCTGCACCGACCACCAGCGGTTTTATGCCCAGACATGGACAGAGGGGCCTCCCAGGCACCAGTGAGTAAGCACTGGATGGCCTTGGAGGGACAGAAGGGACTTAAATCCCCAGAACCAAGGACAAGTTTTCAGCTGTGGGATTTCGCTTTTCATGAGCAATTATCTTCATGATTTTCTATGCAACAAAACTAAACAATTAGGTTTTTAAAAAAGTTCCAGGTTGTGAATCGAGGGACCTAAATTCCAGTACCACATGTGTCTGTGTGACACTGGCCAACTCATGGTCTTCTGTGGGACCTACTTTCTTCATGAACCGACCGAGATTTCCCGCTTTGTGTCACACAGCTTGCAAATGGCATAGTTGACCAACTGCAAATTTCTCATGGCATCTCCTTGTACTTACACATTTTCTAAGCTATCGGGAGACCCACTACATAGCAGTGAAGGGCACAGGATGGGTCTGAAGACTTGTTCTACCTCTTACTAACACTATGACTATCATTCTTATTACTTATTTTACCACCGAACAATGGAGAGGCCCTTTACAGGGAAAATGCTTTTCACGCTTCCATTTCTGTTTGGGAACTCCAATTCTTTAAAATTCCCATGGGTTAGAAAAGAAAAACACATCCAGCAAAACAGTAAAGTCACGCCATTTAACCCTCAGACATGGCTTTAACTAAGGAAATAAAACACGGGAAGACGTAAAAAACTCAGACACTCAGCTCAGTTCTTCTGCTCAGACAACTGTTCCTTACATTTCTGAAACTTCGGTTTTGACAGCCGGAATTATCTTGAAGTCACTCAGTTTATTGTAAAATATCTTGTGCTTCCTCATTTTCATAGTTTGGTCATACATGGTTTTATTAAATCCCTTTGCTCAAATTACTCCTTTTTTGGCATACTGTGAGAAATTTTGAGATAGAAAGGCACCTGGAACACGGAGCAGCAAATAAAAATCATTCTAATATTAAACTGAAGAAAAATAATGAGTTGCATGGAATGTCTTGTATTGATTCCAATATGAATGTCATTCATAGTGCTTGGAAGTCAATCAACAAACACTGGTCCAGATAATACAAGTTTTAATTGAGTGAAATAACTTCACCGAGTTTTAAAGCAACTCAAAAGAGGATGGATGGATGGATAGGTCAACGGATTGATGGACTGACTGATAGATGGATCGATAAATCAATGGAGAGATGGACAGGTGTATGGATAATGCATGGACAGATAAATGAACAAGGGGCTTGACGTGTGATACACAGGCACAGCTCACTTTAGATAGCAGCGGTGTGCCTGAAGAGTCCATAGCTTCTCCAGATTGGAATGGACCTTGAAAATCACCCAGGTCCTGTCCCCGTTGAACTCCGACAACTTGACAGATCACCCCACCTCGGCTCCATCATTCTCATCGTCAGGATGATGACGACATTTGTAGATAAGCATTCCGATTCCTCATGACATGCCAACAGCTGCCTCCCTATAACTATCCTAGTCTTGCTTCCTCTGAGCAACACATACTGATGACTTCCTTCCTCCCTGGCTGCTCTTCAAATACTGGAAAACAACTAAAAGCCGCCCCCCACCCACTACACATACCCAAGCCTTTAGCTTGGCATCTGGAATTCAACCAGACTAGCATGGTAGAAGGCTTTTGAATTTAATAAGAGCGTCTGTTATCAATTCATCACCCCTCAGCTCCAAACCGACCCCTCTTGTCCAGCTCTGTGAGAATGGGGCTGGGCTTTGTCCATCGGCTCTTTTGACAGATGCCTTGATACTAACCCTTGTCAGTCGAGGGTGACAGAGGGACACCCAGGGAGAAAGGGGGTTTCCGCCTCCAGGTTCCTGGGGGCTTCCTTCACCAGCCACAGCAGGGTAACACTGACTCCTGCCTCTCACCAGGCTCAGTGGGTCTCTTAGGGCAGCGGCTACCTCATCCACAGATAGGCAGCTGCCAGATCGCACTGCTGGCTCCATCATGCTGTTAAGTTTCCAGTTCTTTCTCAGGTTCTGCCTAAAGTACTTTGAATAGTGTGTGTTATCTGCAAAATGACCCTAACACATACAGTATATTTATCTGCTTCGGTGAATAACACATTTACATGGCCATCATAATATAAGCATTGTTGATTTCTTGAAATGTCCTGATGTAGTCATGGAAGAAGAATGGGAGGCAGGGAGGTAGCAAAAGAAAGCTAATTTATAGCTATCATTGATTATTATAATATCAATAATTATTATCATTATTATAAGACTTAGATGAATTTGTCACATACCAAACACTTTACATATTAACTCATTTAATCCTTACAAGAATGCTGTGAGCTAGAGTCATATTATTTCTCCCATTTTACAAAAGATGAAATTGAGATACAACAAAATCAAATAGCTTATCCAAAGTAGTATGACTATTAGGAGGTAGAAGCAGTTAATGTCTAAATAGGTAAATAAGGAAGAGAAGCATAAATGCATTATGTCAAGATATGGATGTTACTAGTAAAAGGAGCAGCTAAAATGTTGGAATTCTGGGGACCAGGTTTTAAGGGAGGATAGAACAAGGAAGAAGAATATTGTTTGTACCTTAAATACCAGTTGATTTTAACTCCATTCATATAGACTTGATAAAATAATTAATTCACTATAACTTAGATTAAAAATTCAAACAGATTCTACTGAATGCTCAATCATACCTATACTCTCAAATCTATATGGCAATTGTTTTGTTTTCAGAATGAACTTAATAATTGTCTTTTGCTTTTATAGGGTCTACTTTTTAATAGGCTATCATCCATCATGGCTACTTATACCAATACTGAAACCCACCCTCTTTCTACCATCAAATTTAAACTTGGAACACTAACTGCAGAGAAAGAAATAGCCTAAATGTATCGCATATCTACTCATTCATTCACTCAATGGACATTTATTTGATCCCTGCTCTGTGACGGGCTCCAATCTAGTTTCTAGGGACTGCGAGACGAATGAGACAAAAAATAAACCTCTGCCTCAAGAACCATATAGACTAGAATCGAAAACAGACATGTAATCTATGTAGTAGAGATGCTTGGGGGCTTTACTGTAGAACGTCTATTTGCAATTGGTCTGAAGGCATGAATAAGAGTGATGTCATATGTCAACTTGACTGGATCAGGGGATGCCAAGACATCATTCTGGGCACGTCTGTGAAGGTGTTTCTGGATGAGGTTAACATCTGAATCAGTAGACTGAGTAAAGCAGATGGCCTCCCTGGTGTAGGTGGGCCTCACCCGGTAAGATGAAGACCTGAAGAGAACAGAAAGGTAGAGTAAGAGAGGCTCCTTGTCTGATGGATTGAACTGGGACATTGATTTTTTTTTTCCTGCCTTTGAACTTTAGCTAAAACATTGGCTCTTCCTGGATCTAGAGGCTGCTGGCATTTGAACTGAAATGACAGCATCAACTCTCCTGTTCTCCAGCATAGATCTTGGAATTTTTCAGCTTTCAAAATGATGTAAGCCAATCCTGAGCCAATTGCGTATAATAAATCTCACTTTCTCTCCCTACACACACACACACACACACACACACACACGTGTGTGTATATATATATAATTTCTCATCAAATTGGCTGACATATATATATAATGTCTCATCAAATTGGTTCATTTCTCTGGAAAGTACTGACTAATATAATAAGTTTTCGCAAAGTACAAAGTGAAGGAAATAACTCCAGATAGGGCAAACAAGCTTTCATAAAGTTCTGGAGGCCTGAACAGACCCAGGATCCTCGGCTGCAGAGTAGAAGAGACTGAAGGGAAAAAAAGGGCTAAATTAGAGGATTTAGAAAAAGAATACTCATGGAAATTAAATAAATCATTTAATGGGATTCTATGGTAAACTGTTTTATAAAAGAAACAGCCCCCTTTGTAATGTAAATAGACTGTTTGATAAATCTGAATCTTCCATAAAGATAAAACCATCTTTAATTGAATTTATGGGCAGGTGTTTCTTGTGTGTAAAATGCACAGTAATCTATGCCTAAAATTATGACACTATTTGCTTATATTTTTGAGTATGCATAATTCCTAGAGAGTTATAAAGAATTTTTACTATGAAAGCTTTCAAACACACACAAAAGTAAAAATATATATATAGTAAAATAAACCCAACTTCCCCACCCACTCGCCAGATGCAACAATAATCAACATTTTAACATAAATACTTCATCAATTCTTTTCTTCTTTCTTTCCTCTTTTCCCCTTTACTTTGTAGTATTTTATTTTATTTTTTGAGATGAAGTTGTCGATTTGCCGTTAGGAGCCAAACTTTATACAACATGGGCAAGCAGGACCCTTAGCTTGGTGAGATGCCTACAATCTCAGAGGTGCTTAGAAAACAATGAAGACTGGGGGGGATGGTAGATGCCTATCAGCCGTCTCAAGGTCACGGAGGTCTTATCTCCTCACTGAGTGCCTGCGATCATGTTCGGAATCTCCCACATGACTAAAATTACTTTTAACCGTCTCTGTCTCTCCTCTCCCTGCACCTTCATGTACACACGCTCTGTAATGTGAGTCCATCTTAATGGACTTGATCCACTCATTTGTCCACTCGTCGCAAAATGGAGTTGAGTGGTCTTGAGGCCTGGCAGGGACTCTAAGTGGCAGGTTCCCAGAGAAGATGGTGGTGGGGAGCAGTACCCCACGTGAACCTCCTAAAATGATGTCAAGGGAGTTTGATCAAGAGATAATGAAGTACTTTGTAGTATTTTAAAGCAAATCTCTCACGTAATTTCATCCCTCAATATTTTCAAGTATGATTGCTAAAAAATAAGGATATTCTCATACATAACTGAAATACCATGATCTCACCCATCAAAATTAACAGTTACGCCTTAGCACTATCTAATTCCCAGCCTATATTCAAATTTCCCCAATGATTTTTTAAAAAACCAAACAAGGTGTTTTTAGAGCTTTTTTCCCTAGTTTCCATCCCTGGGCCCACCTATTGTATCTGGTTGTTATGTCCCTTAAATGTTACATTATTGAGAATGCTGCCCCCCTTTTTTGAACGCACTCACATGTTTAAGAAACCAGGTCACTTGTCTTAGCACACCTCACATTCTACATGTGCCTGCCTGCATGCCTGGTAAGTTTCGTGTAAGGTGTTTCTCTATTTCTTTTACGTCCTGTCAACTGGATGTTATATGCCAACTGCCTATCTTTGGTGACATGTCTATCCAAATCTTTTGCCCACTTTCTAAAAGTCGTACGTTTTCCAGGCAAAGTGGGGACCAAAGGGAGGCCCAAACTTAACCTATATGATGACCGCCTGTGTACCTAACCCTGAATTGTACCCCACATCTTTAAAATAAAAAAAAAATTAAAACTTTAAGATAAGTAGTAAACAAAAGTAGCACGTTTCCTTGTTACTGAATTTTTAGCGTTTTCATATAAAAACTTTTATTCTTCTATGGAGTATAAAAAAAGGAAAGAAATCATAAAGGAGCTTAAAGTGACTTACTGCCAGAAGAAAAACATGCAGCAGGCAGCTGAGGGCTTGAAATAAAATAAAGCCCTCTTCTGGGATGAAATGAGCTTTCTGCCAACTCAGCGTTTCTGCGGTGGCAAAGCCAAGTTTCTGTGGGGAAAGACGCCTGGCTTCCCGGGGTGTCTGGATGCCCCATTCTGCTGCACAGATTCCACACTGCAGCGCCTTCAGCCTGGCTTAGCGACTTCCTTTCGAAGAAAAACCCAAAGATGGTGGAATCCGATGCTTCCCAAATTCTCCGTGGAGTCCTGTAGGAATGAGTTAATGATACACATCACACCAAGACTCCACGTAAATGCTCGAGTCAGAGAAGCTTGGGCACACCCCCCTTTGATCTCTGGCATGCTCTTGCCAACGTGTGAAGCTACAGCTGCTCTGACGTGGTTCCAGTGACCCCATGCTGGCTCCTGGTGACCTCCCCTGTAGCAGTCCATACGAGGTCTGGGCTGCCGTCTTTAACGTGCAAAATTCTCTTGGCTTCTTTTTATGATTAAACTTGGGATTTTGCGGCTCCGTGCATTAACTTGAAACAAAAAATAGCTACTGATAGGCAGAACTTTAGTGAATTACTTGCAACAGAATCGGGTATGTAAGTCAAGCTTTCAAACAAAACAAATTTTTCTGATAATATTATAATATTGCCCACGGGAAACTTGAATACGTTTTTCAGTTCACATAACAATACATCTGTTCTATAGTAACTAAGAAATGATTTTCCTTCAAAAGAAAAAGCCTATGCGTGTGCGACGTCTTCTTTGACAGTCATAACAAACCCACAAGACGGCTAAGCTGGTTCTTCCACAGTTGACAGACAGCAAGCGGTACCAGCAACACCAATAACCAAGCTTTCTGCCTCCAAATCCCATGATGTTGTCACTGTGCCCTGCTGACTCCCCGTAGGTGACACTTCACTGTTATCCACACAAATCTAAGCCCGATGCACCCAGAAAACTCAAAAGAACGAATAGCATCTTTCCAGCCCTACAAAAGCGATCCAGTAATCAACCGTAGCACGGGTGGGTGTTTTTTTTTTTTCATAAATAGTTCTATATCATGACACACTTCTGATTCTGCTATAAGTTCTGCTTCTTTAAGAAAAGAAATTCCTTCAAGCTTTTATTTTCCCACTGAAGAACAGTTGACAAAGGGATATCTTACAACGAGACCATTTAAATGATTCAGAAAACCGAGAATGGCTCACTCCGTGGTGTCATTTCTTTGAACACAATTGCTGGAGCACAATTGTTTGGATGAATCCTACTCTCGCCCATTATCTGAACACAACGTGCAGCAGTAAATTGCATTTTGTGGTAACAATGCATCGACATTGGCCAGAACTCTATTTCAACTGCCAATAAAGGCACTGGAGAAGCATTCAGACCTGGAAGCACACGACAGAGAGAGGGAACACAGGGAGGGCCTGCAATGGGTTTGTGGGGTGTGTCTTATCTGTTTGCAGCCATTATGTTTGGATCTGCATCTTTTCCAGAAAACTAAAAATAAGGGTCCCAAGAGGTGGGAAAAGGCTACTACTATAAAGTCATGTTTTAATGACAAGAAGTTAAATTGTAACTGAATTCCTGGAGGATAATGTTACATAATTTTCTTCAACAGGTTAGCTCCGCCAGGTATATGGAGATCCATTTAATGGCTTAATGTGGCCTATTAGGAAAATCAGCCTGTAGTCCAGCTCAGAAAGAACATGGGGCCACAGATCCTTATTAAAACCCCATGATGTTGAGAGGACTCCTCGTGGCCTTAACATTTTTAAAGCCAGGGTTATTCTTCAAAATTCTTTGGGGCACGAACTTGTTTGATCACATACTTAATCATTCAGCAGCAATTCACTGAGACCTTACTATATGCCAGGCGCTATTCTAGATGGTGGCGAGAAAAGAGACAGATATTAGACAAATAATTAGTGCCGGAAGAGAGAGAGATGATGCTGTGAAAATGTAGAAAGATGGACCGACCCTAATCTAGGGAGCAGGGAGTCAGGGAGCATAGACTCTCTGTGATGAGTAATGGCTGGAGTCAAGGAATAAAGTCTCTCCTAATCTCTTCTACGTTTTATAGAAATCGTTTCCCAGCAACAGACTTTTCACCCAAATGTGAAGTGCCAGCAAAAGTGATTTTGTTAGATGAGAATGAAGTACTCCCGTTTGGCTTCAAAATGAATGAATGAGTCGCTTGTGATAGCTGGAACGGTGTGCCACGATTGTTCACACTCATGTCCATCTCTGCCATCAGGCGATAAACTCCTTTAACACCAGGACTGTCCTGTTTGCCTTCATATTGATTCCTTTGGTTGTTTGTTCACCAGACGTTTAGGGTTATAAAGATAAATTAGAGGTCTTGGCCCTGAAGAGACTCCTGCTCTAGGCGGGGAACAAAACCATCCCTGTTACGTAGCGAGTATAATGAGGGATATATGCAGGGGGAGTGGGGTGTGGAGGGGAGCCTGACCCAGTGTGGGATCTGGGATGGGGTTAGGGAAGCTTCCTGGAGGAGGTAAAGCCAGTTCTCATGGCGTCTCCCAAAAGAACACGTGCAGGTAATTTTCTCTATACGAAAGGAAAGAAGGCACGGCCTTGAGCCCATGATGAGAAACGCCGTACTTGCAAGAGCGCATTCTCTTGGCACATCCAGGAGTACAATAGAAAGACACTCTTCTCCTTGTAGCAGGTGAGAAAATCGGTGTTGGAAGAAGCTAAATGACTCTGGTCTCCCAGCAGGTGCAAGGGACTGTCAGAATGCAGACACTTCCATCTGGCGACTCTAATTCCAGCGCTCCTTTCTATCTATCACCATTGCTTTTTGGAAAGCAAGCACACCTCTGGGCTAGACGTGTGATGGAGAGCTGAATGCCAGGACCCACGGGAATCCCCAGGGATCAAGTGACTAGCCCCAGTCCTGGATAACTGCGGCACGGAACCTAGGTGATATACAACGGTCGACAGCCGAGTGCTAAGAACGCCTCCTCCTCTCACAATTACAAGGACAAGCACAGAAAAAACAAGCCCAGATATCCCTGCACAGCCCCGTATCTGTCTTTCCCAAATCAACTTCTTCGGTGTCCACAGGCTGCTCTCGTCAGCCACTGCAGCCTCCTCTCCCACTGGGTCTTCGCAACGAGAACCCAAACAAACTTCTCTTTTGGCTGTTCTCGTAAATGGCAGAGAGAGCATTCCACATTGTTTGGGATAGCGGTCCAGAGACGTAATTACATGATTAAGCACTGCGTCCTCTCCAGGAAATCTAAAGTACCATAATTACCATGACCGGGAGGGGGTGGGAGGTAACAATGTGCAATCACTGCTGTTGACGAGGTTTTAAACTGAAGCCTGGGACTATGTTGGTTTCCATTAAAGGGGAAAGAAACATACTTCTTTCTCTATGTTCATATCAAGAAATGCAACAAACTACAATCACGAATATAATCAGGAATATAACAGAACACTGATTGCCCTTAATGACCTTATTATTCTTTCATTAAATGTATTATGAAAACTGGGCAATGTATTTTGTGGTTTTTTGAGTGATGTACATATATAATGTATGGTTGACCTTTACATTTATATATGATAATATTAGTAGAGGACTCCTATCTCTGTCTGTGGATAGAGACCACATGCCTTTTGTTATGTTGCACATGTGTCAAAAGACTTGTATCATATACGAAAATTAATCTAAAGTCAATCACAGACCTAAAGGTACATCTTAAATTATAAAACTTCTGGGGCAAAAAAACGGGAAAGATCTTTGTTAGTATGGGTTGGACAAAGATCTCCTAGGTATGATATAAAAGTATGATCCATAAAAGAATACACTGATAGATTGGAGCTCATCAAATTTTAAAACTTCTACTCTTTGAAGAACACTGTTAAAAGAATGCAAAGACAAGCCACAGACTTAGAGAAGATTTTTTCAGATCATACATCTGATAAAGGACTTTCTAGGATATATAAAGAGGACCCAAAGCTCTAGTATAAGAAAATAATCAAGATATTTGAGCAGGCAGCTTGTGAAAGAAGACATACAGATGGCAAGTAAGTGCATGAAAAAATACTCAATATAATTCAGTCATTAGGAAAATGCAAGTGAAAAACACAAGGCTATACCACTGCATACCTGTTAGAATCACTGAAAGTAAAAAGACTGGCCATACCAAGAGTTGGTGAGCAAGTGAAGAAAGTATAACTCTGATACACTGCCAACAGGAATGTAAAATGGTACAACCACTCTGGAAAACATTTTTGCGATTTCTTAAAAAGTTAAAAATGCATGTACCGTATGTTCTGGCTGCTTCATTTCTATGTATTTATCCAAGATAAATGAAAGTATACCTCCACACAAAGACTCATACGTGAATGTTTATGTCAGCATTGTTAGTAACAGCCAGAGATGGACAATAACCCAGATGTTCGCCAACAGGTGAATGGATGATATCGCCAGACAACGGAATACTATTCAGCAATAAGAAGGAATGAACTATGGACACACACAAGAACACGGATGAATCTCAAAATAATTAAGTTGAGTGAAAGCAGCCAGACAGGAAAGAGTACCTGCTGTATGATCCCACGTGAAATTCCATAAAATACAAGCTTATCTGTAGTGGCAGGAAGCTGGTCAGAAGTTACCTGGGTGTTGGGGTCGAAGGATGAGAAAGGCAGCAGGGAGGGACTATGAAGGCACGTGAGAAAACTGAAGGGTAACTAGTATGTTGACTATCTTGGTTGTGGTTATGGTCTTACAGCGTCTACACACATCGAAACTTAAACTGTATACTTTAAAATGTGTACTTTTATATATACACATATAGGACTTATCCATATATATGTGTGTACCTCAATCCAACTGCTTCTAAAAAAATAATATTAAAAGGGAAAAAGCTGGAGCTCTGACCTGTCCCTGCCACAGGCTAGCTGCCTGACAAGAGCAAGTCACCGACTTTCTTGAGTTTCCGTTTCCCACCCTTGAAAAGAGATGATTCCAAAGGCCCTGCTAGCTCTGGTCATTTGATTAGAGGCAGGGGTCGCTATTTCCCGCAATCGTCACACTTTGGGAGTGCCCCAGAGCCGACTGCTGCCCAGAAGTCCCCGTGACATATCTGTCCTACCTGAATCACCACCCGGTGGTTGGCAGCTGCATGGACCACACAACTTCCAAGCCGAGCTCGGCCTCTGACTGCGCGGCTACTCCAGGCCCGCCTGTGCCCATTTCTTCCCTTTTCTCCCCCCACTCCTGGGTAAATGGCCAGGCCCCCTCCAGCCAGCCTCAGGGAACCTGAGCATCTGGTCTGACTCCTGGAAGTGTGGACTGGCCTCTCCCACAACCAGGATTTAATTGAGTAAAACACCGCCAGGATTTTCAGACAAGGCATCAAATCAGCCACGTGTGAAAAGTGAACAATAGCCCTGGACGCTCCTGGCCTCCCGAATCAAAGACAAAAGCCTCAGCTTGTCACGACCTAAGCCTGGTGGCCACTGACGACTCACCAAAACCCCAGCCACGCTCTGGCTCTAAGGGCATCGCGTGCTTAGAGACAGCGTTAAAGCTTCCCGTTCCATGGAGGGCTGTGGACCAACCCCATCCCCACTCGCCCACCCCCACCCCCAGTTGGGCTCTTGTTTCACTCTCTTCAACAAACGGACCTACCGACCGATCCATTTAACTGACTTCCCAGTAGACTCCACCTTGGTCTCGCAGCTTACGCCAAGGCTAGTTCCTTGGACTTGCTATAAAGGATTGTGTCCCTGGCCCATTCGTCAAGACTAAAGGTTTCTCGCTAATGAGTCATCTAACCTTAATGACCACACACACCAGAAGGCCACCGCCAGCCTATGTGCCCTTTTTCTTTTCACCCGGGGCCCTCCAGCCGTGTCCTTCGTCATGCTCACCTGCTCTCGCCTGCTTGTCCGGGCAGCTCAGGCCCCGCCTGGCAGCCAGCTCCCTGCTGCACCCACCTGGGCCCAACCTGGAGCAGCCTCCTCTCCTGGCAACGCCGGCTTTAGCCTGGGCAGCCACAGCTCCGACAAACAAGTGGAAACATATCTGGAAAAGCTTCAGAACAGGAAACTCTAAAATAAAGATTCAATGCCAAGCTTCTGAAAACACTTAGGATCAAATATATCTTGCAATTATTTTAAACTATGTGCACGTAATTTATAACGGTTTCATCTAAAGATAAGATTGTTTTGGGCAATTGAGGAAACAACATAATATTTCAAGAGGTGAAACGCTACATGCTATAAGCTGGCATTCTCATAAGTTTTTGGAAATGAGGGGAAGGCCATGTTAGCAGTGACTTCATGGCTCCCAGGTACGGTTTGAGAAGGTGATCTAAAATTCACCTGGGTTTCACAAAACACTGCTTTTAGGAGAACAACTGTTAGTCAAAGCTCTGAAGTTGTCCCATAGCGTAAATTTGGAGGCTTTTGCTTCCTCTGCCGTAATAAAGCATTACCTTATTAAGGTAAAATATGCTTTTCATGACAAGCAGACACAAAGTCCTGAAGCCTGTGAAAAAATATTTTTTAAAGTAAGGAAAATTATGGTCACATCATTATTTACTGAGTGAAGAGGAGGAATCGAGGGTATGAATAAGCAAATGACAAAGTTTTTTAAATTACTCAAGTTTAGTTTTGTAATATGTTTTGTATCTATATTTGATTTCTAAAAGCATCAGCTAGTCTAGAATGCACTTCAACTAGAATAACAAAACCACATTGTGAAGACTTGGCTCTGAGATGGGCTGAAGAGCTGTCTGGTTCTCTCCACCTCACTTCTCCTACTCAGCTCCTTCCCCACAGCTGCCCCCAGCAGACTTCCCTTCAGGAAGACACAAAGCCGGGGTCTAGGGCTAAGCCTCGATGGGCCAGCCATGAAGCCAGAGCCAGTTCCACACTGGTGGCAGCTGACGGAGCTGGAATAAAAAAGAGAAAAGACTTGGGAAGTATTTCAGCATTTTTAAAAAAGTCAAAGAATCTTTCCAAATTTTAGCACTAGAAAGGTTCTTGGAAGTTGCCATATAGGGAGATGCAGGGTTTTCATAAAAACATATACGGCATTAACAGGATGCCTGAACATGCATAAATAGCTTCCTGGGATGATGTAGCTTTCTTTTCCTTTTTTTCCCAAGCCCTTTGGTAGGTTGAATCGTGGGCATTGACGCACTCAAGTCTGAGAACAAGGCCACTGACTGTCTATATGTGATGAGGGGGCAAAAGATAAATCAGAGAGAACCCTGTGATCAAGAGTTTGCGTTACTGTGAGAATGGAGAGGCCATTAAAGGAAGAAATGGGAAGGTCAGGCAGGAAAATTATTTGGGGGCGAGAGTAAAAACGAGTTTGGGTTTAGCCAAGTAAAGTGAGACACATCCAACGTACAACTGGCTTTATAATCAACCACTGAAAATACAGTAACTTTCAGAGACACTAGGCCTCAGAGAGGAGTCAAGATAAGCTGTCATTGACAAAGTCAAAGCCAGTGAGTGGACAAGACAATCAGCACCAGCCATGGGTAGGTGGGCGGGTGACCAGAGCCAGGCAACAGAACGTGCATGAAGTCAGGGGACTACAGCCAGAGTCAGTTCCTTAAGTCATCAGGAGCACAAAATGGCCACAGCAGCAAAAAAAAAATAAGAGGCCAAAACCAAGGGTACAATCCAGTGTGAAGGTCAATAGAAACAAGTAAACAAGAAGGGTGTGAATGCCAGGACTCAGGTATGGGGCAGTCCAAATTGACTTTCTGGAAGAATATCTGGAGTAACAAAGCCTGCTTTAACAGAGCTCTGGGGAACTCACAAAGTGTGATGCTTGCCACAATTCACCTTCCCAGGACCACTGTGGTGTACTAGGGCCTAACCCACATAAGTAACAAGCAATAGATGCTCCGTGAAATAAACAGTTCAGAGGATGAAAAGACAAGCCACAGGCTAGGAGAACATATGTTTAAGTCACGTATCTGACAAAGGACAAAACCATCTTACATCTCAACAATAAGAAAACAGCAAACCAAATAAAAAATGGGAGAAAGATGTGAATAGACACCTAACCCCCAAAATGCACAAGTAGCAAGCATGCGTATGAAAAGATGCTCCACATCACATGTCATTAAGGAACTGCAAATTAAAACAACAATGGGAGACTACTACACATCTCTTATCACAGCCAAAATCCAAAACACAAAATCCAAAATCCAATACCAAGTGCTGGCAAGGATGTGGAACAGCAGGAACTCTCGTTCACTGCTGGTGGCAAAACGGTCCCGCAGTGGCAGATAGTTTGGCGGTCTCTTACCAAGCTAAACACGGTCTTACCATATAATCCAGCAATCACATCCCTAAATATTTTTCCAAATGAATTAAGCGCTTCCGTGCATTCCAAAACCTGTATGCGAATGTTTATGGAAGCTTTGTTCATAACTGCTGTGTGTTTATAGCTTTGTTCATAATTGCTGCAATGGCAATGTATTTAAGTAAGTGGATGGATAAACAACCTGTGCTACAACCCAACCATGATTATTATCCAGGAATAAGAAGATAGGAGTCATCAAGCCACAAAAAGACATGGAGCAACCATAAATACTATATTGCTAAGTGAAAAAAAGCCAATCCAAAAATGCTACTTAGTGTATAATTCCAACTACCTACAACTGGAATCATGCAACTACATGCCATTCTAGAAAGACAATGCTATGAACAGTAAAAAGTTAGTGGTTGCTTGAGGTTTGTAGGGATGAAGGGGTGAATAGGTGGAGCAAAGGGAATTTTTAGGGCAGTGAAACTATTTTTTATGATACGATAGTGGTGGATATGCATGTTACACATTTGTCAAGACCCACAGAATGTACAACATCAAGAGTCAGCCCTAACGTAAACTATTGACTTTAGTTAATAATAACATATCAATATTGGCTTATCAATGATAACAAATATCCCACACTAATACAAGATGTTAATAAAAGGGACATATATATATGGGGGGTAATATAATAACTGTACTTCCTGAGTAGTTTTTCTGTGAACCTAAAATTGATGTAAAAAAATTAAATTCTTTTTTTAAAAGGTAATGTGTTTATACCTTCATGAAGACAGAAATAAGTCTGCCCTGCTTACCACTATATCTGGCCCCTAGCACCGTGACTTTCAAATAGTAGGTGATTAATTTTTAAAAGCTCTTTAACCGCTAACATGAATGTGTATATATACTAAGTGTATATTAAAATGTTGAGTGGGTAGCAACTTAAAGACATGCCAATTCGTCCATTTTTACCATCAAATAAAAAGGTTATCAATAGCCTAAGAGCAGACCATAGATTTTGTAGTACACTATTAGAGTGACCTAAATAAATTCAGAGAGAACAATTTTTGTTTTAGTTTAAAACTGATTTTTTTTTCATGTTAAAACACAGTTTAATGGAAAAATTCCATTTACTCCTAAGGCGACTTTTTAAAAAATGCATCATTAGGGTGTCATTTAAGGAAAAATGAGATGCTAAGCTCTTGGCTTTTTCAGTCTTTACAGAATTCATGAGAAACTAGCAAAGGTCAGGACCAAACTTATTATGGAGAAACAGCAAACCAGATCTTAATTTACCACTTACACTGCAAGGCCAGTCCTAAAGTTACCTTGTGTTGGAGATCTTAATAATAATTTAGGTCTCACCAGAAAACTTACTCCAGGAGAAAACTTAAGGCTCTATACCTCAAACCTTCAGACTTCAAATAATAGCATCAAGAACAACTTAACCAAGGCTAGTTGCATAACTTTTTTCCTTTGACTTTCAGATTTCTGGTCTGTCTTTCTTTTTTTTTTTGAGTTGGAGTCTCACTCTGTCACCCAGACTGGAGTGCAGTGGCCGCTCCCGGCCACTGCAGCCTCGACCTGCTGGGCTCCGGCGATTCTTCCGCCTCAGCCTTCCAAGTAGCTGGAACTACAGGCACACGCTGCCACGCCCAGCTAATTTTTTTGATTTATTGTAGAGATGAGGTCTTGCCAAGTTGCCCAGGCGAGTCTCGAACCCACGGGCTCAGGCAATCCACTCATCTCAGCCTCCCAAAGCATGGGATTACAGGCTGAGCCACTGAGCCCGGCTTTTTAATTTGG
>CAUYQG010210842.1:0-20302 GCA_963574415.1 Tarsius wallacei | reverse complement strand
CCTCTCCCGGTCCTCCCCCTGCAAGCCCCTGCCACCCCTCTCTCTTCCTGTAGGGCACGAGCCCAACCAGGATAAAAGACACGAGGCTCAGCGTGTAATCCCAGCACTTTGGGAAGCCAAAGCAAGTGGATTGCCTGAGCCCATGGGTTCGAGACTCGCCCGGGGCAACTTGGAGAGACCTCATCTCTACCATAAATAAAATATTAGCCGAGCGTGGTAGCATGCGCCTGTAGTTCCGGCTACTTGGAAGGCTGAGGCGGAAGGATCACCGGAGCCCAGCAGGTCGAGGTTGCGGTGGCCGGGAGCAGCCACTGCACTCCAGTCTGGGCGACAGAGTGAGACTCTGACTCAAAAAAAAAAAAAAAGAAAAGAAATGACTCAGGATATTAGCACAGAAGGGACTTGCTACAGGGAACTGGTTGCAGGTGATGGGAGAGCAGAGAAGCCCAAGGGGACAAAGACCAGTGACAGAGACAATCTCAACCACCCCAGGCTGGAAGGGTCCAAGGAGAAAATGGGGTTGTCAGGTCCCAGGTGAGTCATGCACCCATCAGCCCATCAGGAGCTGGAGTCATGAGCCCAGCACGGCTGCTTCGGGGATGCCAATGGAGGCAGGAAGGTAAAGGGAACGCCAGCTTCTCTCTCCCTCCCATCTCCTTTCTCCTGCTGGGGGGGAGGGGGAGGGGGGGGTGGCACCGGGGGGGGGGGGCACCTGAGGGGGCTGGGAAAAAGGAAGACAGCCACCTGCAGTGCAGGACAGAGCAGAGACAGGTGAGGAAAGGATCTGAGAGGTCACAGCCCTGGAGGGGACACAATGAGTCAACGGCAGCCTTAAGCTGCAAAGCTTGCATGCCGAGGACCTGGCGTTCACCCTGCCTTCCTCCTGCCCGGGCTGAGGGCTCATCCGACTTTGCTGGACGATGGCGTCTGGCTCCGAACCAGCTCCCGGAGCCTTGGTGATAAATGCCCAGAAGCTGCCACCCAAGCCCGATTCATCAAGCTCCCGGTGGCAGGTTGCACGGCCAGAGACCTTGCCCACCAGGAGCTTAATCTCCCAGACAAAGAACAGGAACGCAGGCCAGGCCGAGCCAGAGAAATGGAACACATCAGGGGAGCCACAGACTGTCTAAGTCGGCCTGGGAGCCTGGCAGCTCCTGCCAGGAGTAGCGGGGAGGGAGCAGCCGGCGCCTCTGGTTTTCTGCCTCCTACCATCTCTGGTGTGTGTGTGTGTTTGGGGAGAGCCGAGCTGGGAAAAACCAAGAGGTTTTCTGTGCCATTCCCCTGCCTTATTCCCTACCTAACCCATCCCCGACCAAGGAGGGCTCCTTCCCTCCCTTCCTTCCTCCACAGGAATTCAAAGCCTCCAAGGCCCCGGTGAGGATGCTGGAAGCGGTGGGTGAGGCAGTGAGCAGGGCCGGCGTGGCCCCTGCCCTCACGGTGCTTCCACACACAGAGCTTCCACGACCTTCCCCGACCGTCCCCACACGGGTGCCACCCCCCCCTGCAGCTTTCCAAACTCAGGCGCCAAGAGACAGCAGAGACCCAGGCACTCGGGAGACCCGACTGCAGGCTTCCCTTCCGCCCCGATCCCTTTAGAGTAGAGAGTGGGGTCAGAGAGGGGCGGGCAGCGGATGCGGAGGGCTGTGATTGGCTGCCACCGGGCTGACAGACGGGCGGAGAGACCAACCAAGGCTTCGGGGCAGCCGGAGTGACAGGCAACCTGGAGTCAGGCAGATGCTGCGGCAGTCCCCACCGCCTGCCCCCCACCCCTCGGCCAGCTTCTCCCCCCTGTCTGGAGCCCAGCTCTAAATCTCTCTGACATAAAATATTGTCAGAGAGCCGCAGCACAGAGAGATTAAAAAACAATAAAGAGAAAGCGAAACTCTCGTCTATAATTACCAGCCTCTAGCCGGCAGCAGCAGAAACGCACTAAAATTTTAATAGGAACCACTGCATTTAATTTAACGACACATTTTTTCAATTACCAGAATAATTGTTTTATTCATAAAATGAGTTTCAATAAAGAGGGTAATTTTCCTTTGTTTTTATTATGCATTTGTGCAACATATTTGAGATAGAATTCCCTCATGTTAGGGCAGCTTGGCGAGGACGCGTGGCATCTGTGTCATGAGTTGAAATGGGAGCCGGGCAGGGGACCCGAGGAGGAGGTGGTGGCCGTCCGCACGCCCAGGTGATGGCTGAATAGGAGGGGCACAGGCTTGAGAGCGCTGGGCCGGGGCACGGAACCTCCACGCCGTAGAGAGGCTTCCAAAGCGCCCTGCAGCTAGTTCACGTCCCAGACTCATCCAACCCCTTGTCTGCACCCTCTGCTGCTAGAAATGCATCCTGTCTGCACTGAGGGAGGGAGGCAGGAGCTCAGAACCTCCAAAAAGTCATCCTGCTAAACTACAACGCCATCAAAGTCCCAGGCCACGTGGAGGAGCGGAGAAAGGCAGGCAGAGACAGTATGCAGAGAGATGTAGCCTGTTGCTATAAAGAATTGGGATCGCGCCGCACCTAGGGACGCCAGGGCCCCTTTCTGCCCTCCCAAGGTCCAATCAGGTCATTATAATGGCTGATGTTCATTGGGTGTGCCCATCTTGGGCCACCTAGATCAGCTTCCCAGCACCCAAGAAAGGAGGTACAAGCATTACACATGAGAAACTGCGGAACAAACAGGTTAGACAACTCGGCCCAGATCGCACTGGCAGGACATGGGGGAACCAGACGGAGCCCGGCCAGGCTGACCGCAGTCTCCAGAGGATGCTGCCACCATGCCAGTGGGCTTCCGTGTGGGCCACTTCCCAGATGGAGTTCCCCTAGCGACTGCATCACTGAACCAACTCATTTGTACTTCTCGCTCTGGCTGCGTTGACACTGCACTCTAAGCTCTCTTTCTGGCAAGGTTTCAACTCAAGAGCCCTCGCTCCAAGCCTCTGGCTGCACTTAGAGATAGCCAGGCCATCTGGAGAGGAGCTGGAAAAAAGAGGCTTGGGTCTGTTTGAGTTCTGGGTTCTTGGAGCATCCTAATCCCAGCCCTTGGGGACCGGCTGCAGCTCCCAGGCCAGGGCAGTGGCCGTGGCATCATGGACGGATGCAGATGAAGGTGGAGGCTGGGAGTGACGTGCTGGAGGGAGCTCGGAGGCTCCCACTCTGGGCACGGAAGTGGCCCCGAGCATGGAAACACCCTCTGGGGTGTGTATTCATTCTGGACCCCGTTCGAGTCACAAGGGGCAGAAGAGACAAGATAGGCCAAAGCGGGTAGTGAAGGCACTGGAGGCTGCCTCCAGTAGGGAAACGGATATTGATGAACCACTCTCACTGTCATGGGCTTTATCCACACCTATCACCTATGTAATGCCTGGGTCTCCATAGTGACCCTAGAAAGTGGATAGTATTATTCCTTTGGTATAGATGAGGAAACTGAGGCCTCAAGAGATGAAATAAGACTTGCCCAAAGTCGCTGAGCTAGTGAGCAGCCCAGTGGGGAGTCACTTCAAGCCTTGCTGGTTGTACCCCTCCATATGGTGGGTTTCTCCCAAGGGACTGTTCTCTGAAATGCCAGGATGGTGCAAAGATGGGCAAAAAGGAGAGGACAGAGAGATCTGAGGCCTGTAGTCACCCCTGAGCCACCACACTGGCCACATCTCCCATCCTGCCTGTAACTCCCTTCCTGGGGCCTGCACCCTCCCGCAGGTGAACAGCCCAGGTCCTCTGCCTGTTACAGCACAGTCTTCATGCAGGAACACCAATCACCCCTTCCTGGGGTGGGGATTCAGGTCGAGGGGCATGTCCAGCTCTGGTCCGAGCCTCGGTTTCTCCTGAGGTCTCCTGGGAATTCCCTAAGTTGAGAGGAGATGAGATACGGAAGTGTTGGGTTCCCCCTCCCCCACAAGGTACAAGTCTGGCCTGAGAAGGCCTCTTTGAGGGGAGATATTTGGTGGCCCCTACACATCCTCCTGGGGAGAGGACAGGAGGATGGAGGGAGGGTTACTAGGGGAGCTGGGACCCTGGAGCTCACGTGGAGGGAGGAGAGGCTTGATGTCCTCTGCATGGGACCAGGACCAGCAACTCCTAACCCTGGGGAAGACCCACTGGTCTATGGGTCATGGCCTCTGCCCCCTTTCTGGTCTTCTGCTCCTTCCACAGAGCTCCCCGATGACCTTGGGCTCCTGAGGACGGGGTCTGAGTCAACCTCCCCTTTGGAAGCCCGGTGCTTTGTACACCGCCAGGCATGTACAAGCAGGAGTCAACACTCTACATAAAGGCACAGCAACCACAAGAAGTGGAACCGCTTCCACACTGGCATGCACCAAACTGTGCTTCCCTAAAAACATATATTGAAGTCCTAAGCTGCAGAACCTCAGAATACAACTTAATTTGGAGACAGGACCCTTGAAGAGGTAATTAAGGTTAAATGAAGTCATCGGGTGAGTCCTAATCCAACATGACTGGTGTCCTTATAAGAAGAGGCAGTCAGGACACAGACTCACGTGGAGGGGTGGCCATGCAAAGATTCAGGGAGAAGACGGCCATCTACATGCCAGGGAGAGAGCCTTCCTACACGGCCCTCAGAAGAAAACGACCCAGCTAACAACTCCACCTAGAAATTCTAGTTTCCAAAATGGAGAGAAAATACATTTCTGTCGTTTAAGTCATCCAGTCTCGTATTTGTTACAGCAGCTCTAGCAAACAGATACACACACGTTTGCACATAACGCTTCCCTTCCCTGGAATTTATCCTCCTTCTCTGCAAGGGTGAGTTCTGTATATCACGTCCTGCCTCAAAGCCTGCCTTCTTCGAGAAGCCTGCTCTGATTAAACCCTCACTTTCCCCTTTAACTCTGTGGGCTCTCAGGTGTCCTGTTTGTAGAGTATTGATTTACACTTATTCACGGGTTGTTCTGTAAATGTTACTAAGTCAATCGAGTGTGGGTTTTATTACAGGATCGAAACTGTGAGCTTTCTACTGCCAAGGCCTGTGTCCCTTCCATCTTCAGGAGTCCCTCTAGGTGCTTTGAGCTCAGGCGGGGGCTGGGTGCCCAGACTGGCTGGGGACAAGGAGAAAAGGGGATCCCGGTTCCCATCCCAGCCCTGGTGCATGTGTTGCCAAGCTGTGTGCCCAGCCCTGAGGTGGGGGCTGCTGTTCTTTGGTCTGCTCTCCAGAGTACTTGAGTGGAGCAGAGGAGACGGACTGTGTGGACCAGAGAGAACAGAAGGCATAGCAGAGGCATTGCCTGCATAGATGACCCAGCAAGGGGGGACTTGAGTCTTTGCTGGACCTGATCAGTGGCAGGACTTGGACTGGTTGAGGACAAGAGAGAGCTCATGCCAGGTGAGGACAGATCGTGCAAAGGTGCAGTGTGTGGATGGGTGTCTGGTCGGCCAGCCTGAAGGAGGTGCCCATTGGGGTGATATGCTGGACCCTGGACTCCACATGGCTCACCCCTTCTCTCTGAACTGAGGATGCGGAATCCCAGGAGAGGACAGGTCTGCCCAAGGACGCTCGCGTGGCCAGGTCTCTGCCCTGGGCTTCAGGGGTGACTTGGAGGTCACTCTTCCAGCCTCTGCCATCAGGCAAGCACGGCTGGGCTGGCCTGAATCTCCCATCGCCTTCCTCTCTGCCTCAAAGTCCCGGATCTCGACTGGGGAGGATGAGAAAGGGCCCAGGTGGGGGCAGAGGAGGAGCGGGGGCCGCCAGGCGCCAAGATCACATAAGCAGCAGATGTCGGCGGATTAGCAGCTCTGCTTCCCGAAGCCGCCCGAGCCACTTAATATTCTGCAGACAGGATTGCTTCTCTTTCATAAAAAGCAAACATGGAATTGAAATGCTGCAGACGCCAAACACCTGGGGAGGGTTGGAGTCTCAAAGCCTCGCACCTCGGACAAGCGGTCCTGGGAACGAGGCGAAGGGACGGGAGGGATGGGGGAATCGGGCCCCCTTGCTACTGGAAGCAGTGGACAGTCCCTGCAGGGAGGGAGACTGTGGGCAGGCAGAGGGCCCTGGGCCTCCCAGGCTCCAGGGACGGGCGGGAGCTCGGAGAGACTCAGGGGTGCTATCCATGGGGCTTGGGCTTGAGGCGGGCAGTTGACAAAGTGACTGTCCAGTGGAAGTCACTACGTGCAGGGACCATCCCTCTTCCTCTTAATGGCCCCAGACACCATGGGTGGAGGCACAGCCCCTGAGATGGATCACAGGATGGGAAGCGGCGGCAGATTCTTTCCAAACAGATCAGCAGAGCAAAGCAGCAGATGGCTTTACTTAAACACGGCTAATTCCATGAGGCCAGAGGCCCGCTTTTACCTTACGAGTTTGTTGGGAGTTTTTTGTTTGTTTGTTTGTTTTAGGGAAAAGACGATGACTTTCTTGGATTAGACAGAGCTCGCCTTATCCGGATGGGGAAGAACCCCACACACCAGCTCTCTCCCTTGGCTTCCTCTGAAGGGTGAGGTGTGTCTGGGAGGCTGGAGAGGTGACACTCTTTGGATGTCAGGCTGTTTGTGGTCAGGCATTTACACACCATGAGTCACTCTGGGTGGAGGCATTCATGTGACTCTCTTTTAGGTACAGATTTTAGGGAAAATATCTGCCGGATTCTGTGCAAGTGTTGTTGTTATCGTACGGTGGTTGTCATTTGTGTTCTCTTTGGGAACCTATTCCCAGGTCTGACAGGAATTCAGCAGGGGTTGTAAAAACTCCTGTCGTCTGGGTGGAACTCCGGCTTGGCGGCTTTTCAGCATCAGTGCTGGAGCCAGGCTACCTCCGCCTTCCATTGCTCTTGAGACTTTGGGGGACTTTCTGAGCCTCGATTTTCTAATCTGTAAAGTGGGTGCGATGATTATAAAGGAAGTTCCCTCCTAGGGCCTTTGTGAGGACTGTATGAGTTAAAAGACGTCAGGAAGTTGGCACCAGATTGACAGTGTGGGGATAAGGTTACTGTTGAGATCGGAACAAAACCTCGATGTCATCCCTAGAAGCTAGGAAAAGGTATGCAGCAGTCAGAAAGTGAAGATACTGGAAGTGGCCTGCTGTGGGCTTGGCTGTGTGACATCAAGCAAGTCACTTAACTTCTCTGGGCTTCAGCTTCCTTATCTGCAAGATGGGAATAACAAGGATACACTCCTCACAAGAGGGCAGTGACTGGAGCTCATGGAACAGCACGATGCATCCTGAGTGCTCAACTACTGTGAGCTGCCCCCCCGGAAAGAGGCCTTGCCATGGCTGGGGTCAAGGCTTTACAGGAGTTGCTGGACCTCAGACAAATGTTCTGTTATTTCCCCCCTTCCTCTTCCTCGCCTCCTCCCCTCTCCTTTCTTTCCTTCTTTCCTTCCTTCTTTTTTGGATGATGCTCCTCTTTCAACAGAGGGTGGAGAACGCTGGACTCTTGAGAGCCTAGCACTTCAAAGCCCGCCATTCGGGTTCCTTGCCAGCTGAGGAGAGTTCCTTGAACTCTGTGAGTCCTAGCTTCCTGCCCTCATAAGGCCTGCCTGCGCCCTGGACCCAGCAGTGGGAAGGGTAGCCAGTGGCCTCGACCTGGCCTCACCCATCCTCTCTCAGCCTCACCCTGGGGCTCTTGGAAAGCCAAGCCTGGCTCCCCTTTCAAGATCACCTGCTCTGTTGTCCTGTTCATACGCCCCTGCCCTCTCCCCAACACCAGGAAGCTGGGAACCAGTGGGGCACCGAGCAGCGCCGGCCTGCCAGTTGACTGACGGACGAAAGACTGTCAGCCTACAGCTTCACTTCATGAATGTCAGAGGAGCTGGTGAATCTGAAAATATGTGGCTGTGACGGGTTCTGCCAGATTTGCTGTGGAAGCTTCCAGAATTTCTCCACTAATGACAATGACCCTGCCCAAGCAGAGATAGAAAGAACTCGAATGCCTTATTCCGAAAGGAACTTCAGTTGAAGGATGGGAGGGCGGGAGGGAGGACGGACGGACAGGAAGGGAGGAACAAAGGAAGAGAATAAGGCACTTTTGCATGACACTTTCAAATGTCCAAGCAACTTTAAATGGACTATTTCTCCTTTTATCACCCAGCTGTGACTTTCACAGCTCGGGTATTGTTAGCCCATTAGACAGATGAAGAAGCAGGCCCCAGCAGGCGGAGTGCCTTTCCCATCCGACATGTCGAGTCAGTGGCCACGTCAACAGCACTTGGGAGGCCCCGCGCTGAGCCGTGTGTCCCTCCACCAAGATCCCTGAGAGCAAGCTGTCAAGCCCCCCACCATGGGAGTCCCTGCCTGACCCCTGGAGTCCTGGCCACCAGCTATATAGGACGGGAAGTCTTTCTATCCACTGCAGCGCCTGGAGAGAAAACGCCTATCTCCTCGGCTTTGCCTATGGCCTGGTTCCCAGGACAGGGTCTCGTTTCAGACTGAAAAATCAGCCAAGAATCAAAGTGAGATGGGAAAACACCTGTGGGAAGGAATGAGCCGCTTTCTCCTCCCCTGCTCACCCTTCTCCACCGGGAGAGAGAGCAGGAAACACTGCTTCCAGCTGGAGTCTCCCGCCCGCACCAGGGTCCCTGCGGCAACCACCAGGTTCCAGTTGAAAGGCAGGGAGACCCAGGAAGGAGACACATGCCTGCTGAGGCCCTCACGTGCTGCCTGCCCCTGGGAAAACGACCCTCTCTAAGCTGTGGGTATTCTCCCGGTCAGGTAGAGCCGACGGCAATACCCACATCGCGGAGTGGCGACGAGGACTGAATGGGGTTACGTAGGCAAGGCAGCTGGCAAGAAGCAGGGAGCTGAGAGATGGAATACAAGATGTAATCTAATACAATAGAATAATTACATTATCATGTGTCTTATAATTCTTTTTGCGGGCTCTTGAGAATGAGAGCCTTCTGCTGATGTCGGAAAAATGCGAGGTAAGAGCGTGAAGCCCTGAGTGTGTGTGCGGGACGTGGGGGGCAGGTTCCCTGTCCTCTGCCCTTTGCCCATGCACTCTCCTCTTCTCCCCCTCGCCCCAATACTCTCTGCTTCGCGGTAGCGTGTCTGCTCTCCGGCCTCCTAGGGGCTTTCCCATGGCCAGGTGGGCAGCCTGAACAGAAGGGGCAGGTGAGGTCAGCCGCCCCTCCCCTTTTCTTTCTTTCCCCACCTCCCTGCCCTGCCAGAGACAAGTGCCCCAACGCCGGTGCTCCAGAATCATAATGCCTCAGAAACCTTGCCAGGATAGGACACAAGTGCGGGGTGAGGGGAGTGGAGTCAACTCGGAGCCTTTTAGTCACCAGCCTGATCCGCCCACGACTGGGCACCTGCCAGGCGTCGTGGCCTCTTATCGGGCCTTTCAGGCCTGCTGGGCTCAGGGCAAGCTCCCCGGAGTGGGACAGCGTGGAGGGCTGGGGGTCTTCTGGGCTGTCACGCCACAGGACTTGGGCCCATGTCTTGAGTCTTGCCTGGGCCCTGACCTAATAGACAAGGGGAGATGGAGAACACACACAGAGCCAGGGTGGAGTCCAACCTCGGGCAAACTTCTTAAGTTCTTGGAGTTTTAGTGTCCTCATCGGCAGGACGCAGTCCCTGCTAGGACCGCCACCAGAAATCACGATAATAAATATAAGCAGGCCAGGCGCAGCGGCTTATGCCTGTAATCCCAGCACTTTAGGAGGCTGAGGCGTGAGGATCCCTTGAGGCCAGGAGTTCAGGAGCAGCCTGGACAGCGTAGCAAAATCTCATCTCTACAAAAAGTAAAAATTAGCTGGGCATGGTAGCGTGCACCCCCGGTCCTAGCTACTCAGGAGGCCCAGGCAAGAGCCCTGGGAGTTTGAGGCTGCAGTGAGCCAGGATCCCGCCACTGGGCAACAGTGTGAGACCCTGTCTCTAAACTCAAATAAATAAGTACATAAAAAGAATAGCCAGAAACACATGGGTGCTGCTCGATGGACATGACACTGGGGAGCAGGGCTACAGCAGGCTGGAGCCGGTGGCCGTGCCAAGTGTTAGCCCTTCCGGTGTTGGGACAGGGAGTGATCCCAAGCTGTCAGGACAACTCAGTTGTTTATTGGCTGTGTAATTACAGAACATCGATATCCAGCAGCTGCATGTTGATGGAGGAGGCCCGAGGCCAAGTGTCCACTCACAGGGTCACCATGAAGGTTGGTCAGATCACGACCTACACACCCCTCCTCCTGCAGAGCCCCCAGCCTTCGCCTCTTCCCCGGCCCCCATCCAAGAACACAAGGCCAGCCGGGTTCGGTGGCTCAGCCTGTAATCCCAGCACTTTGGGAGGCTGAGGTGAGTGGATTGCCTGAGCCCGCGGGTTCGAGACCCGCCTGGGCAACCTGGCCAGACCTCATCTCTACAATAAATAAAAAATTAGCCGGGTGTGGTAGCGCGCGCCTGTAGTTCCAGCTACTTGGGAGGCTGAGGCGGAAGGATCGCCGGAGCCCAGCAGGTCGAGGCTGCGGTGGCCGGGAGTGGCCACTGCACTCCAGTCTGGGTGACAGAGTGAGACTCCAACTCAAAAAAAAAAAAAAGAACACAAGGCTCCCCCACCAGCGGCTGGTGTCCGGGTCAGCAGGGCTGTCGCAGGAACTGGGCCCCTCTTTGAGGTCAGGGAGTGGGATGTATGGGGTGTGAGTGACGCTAGGCCAGGCCCGTCTCTGCTCACCCCACCCTGGCTGGTGCAGCAAAATCAGCTCCCCTCACTCTCCACTGCCCACGGGTACAGGAAAGAGGAGAGACCCCGCCTTGCTCCTGGCCACTCTGCCCAAGCTTTTGGGGACCCAGCGAGTGCTTCAGACTCCGCAACTTGGCATTTCTAGTCATGCCGAGGTGGGGCTGAGGGAGGGGCTGGGGAGCTATTTTGGGTGTGGAAAGAGCCGTGGTGGGCGAGGAGGGAGACAATGATGGGGTTGGCAGGGCTCGGCTCTTCCCACCCACACCACCCACCTGACCCACAGTGAGTCCTCAGTCTGACCTCAGCACAGGCGATGAGGAACCCCAGGAGGAAGTGGGAGCTGGAGGGGAGAGGCCCAAGGGGGCTGGGGTAGGGAGAGGTGGCCTGGGAAGCCCCTAAACGGTAACGTGGCTGCGGAGAGAGGCTAAGAAGCCATGGTTCCCTGGGCTGCCAAGAAGAATGAGCAGTGGGCTTTCTTCTTCAGGCCGTACTATTTGGTTATTGTCTTGGGCCTGAGAGATGCATGACACAGGGTCATCCAGGGGCACTGGGGACCACTGTCACGGGCCACCTTCTTCCTGTCAGTGGCTCAGGGCTGGCCTCTGCCCCAGCCTCCAATGGACCGAAAGGCTGGACCAGGAGCAAGTAGCAGAGTGGCCTGAAGGGGTGGGAGCCAGAGGGACACCTGAGGACAGTCACTGTGGCGACCCCTGCACTGGCCTCCCCTGGAATGAGTCTCTGTCCTGGAGGACGCTGGTCTGGGGCTGGGATGAGGGGAGGTGAGTGAGACACCAGGTGCGACATCTAAGAAAGAGGCTGTCAAAAATCTCAGTCATCAAGATAAATATCTTAATGTCATATTTCCAAAAGTTCAAATTAATGCAAAAATTCCATCATGAACGACCCATCAGAATGTTACATAAAGACACGCTCTAACAGGGCTGGGATGGGGTGGGGGGAATGAGTGGGGTGAGCCTCTGAACACCGTGCTGTGCTTCTCCTCATGGAATTTTTGCATCCGCTTAGATTTTTAAAAATGTTGCATTAAAATATCGTCTGTCTTGAACGCCAAGTTTTGGGGTCACCCTCTTACATCTTGTGCCTGGTCTTGCTCCGTTCTCTTTTTAGATCCAATTAACGTGCCCAGTTCTCCCGCCTCCCTCCAAGAAGGAGGCCAGGTGAGCGTATGAATGAACAGAAGATACATGGAATCCAGGGGGCCACATGAGGCCAGACGCCTCTCAAAGGAGAAAGAGACGGGAGGGGGGTGAGAAGAAGGCCCGGGAGGGGCTGGGAGGCAGTTCTGAGAGTCCGTCCAGGGCGCCAGGCAAGGCTGAGGACAGAGGAGATGGAGTGGGGGAGTCTTGGGGCTTGGGACTGGCAGAGAAAGTGGCTTAGAGAGAGGGACGCTGAGCAGGAAGGAAGGAAAAACAATAACCACCAAGACATGCTGTGCAGAGGAGCCCAGGGCCACTGGAAGTGTTGTGTCCACAAGTCTAACTCATTTCCTCCTAACAGCAGTCCTGTGGCATGCGGGAAACTGAGGCGAAGCACCCGAGGTGATTCCAGCCCAGGCAGTCTGACTCGGACTTCAGCGCTTTTAGCCACTCGGCGGGGGTGGGGGGCGGGGGGGAGAAGGCAGGGGATGGAGAACACAGCTCTGCACAGATGCGGTCCTGTTGCCAGATGCCCCAGATGCGGTCCTATTGCCAGATGCCCCACCTTGGTCCTCGGACCTCTTGGGCAAGGAGGTCTGGGCAGGCGCCCACCACCTGGGAGACTCATGCCCCCTGCAAGGTTGGCTGGAGACAAAGCCAGTCACACGTGACATTCTAGCCAGACATGTGCACCCCCAGAAGTAACAGGTAAATTTAACTTTTATCAATCATGTTAGCTTTCACATATCTTAAGGGAATTCGTAACTTTAAAAAGATGTCTTTGTGTCCCTTTGCAAGTGCTCCCTGATACGTGTCTCAGTTTGAAATTCCACAAGCAACTTTGCAATACAGCAGGGCTTTGAAAGGGTCTATTCTAGACATCCATAGTTTGGGGGGATGGGAGGAGGAGGTCGATAAAATCAGACTTCAAATGCTCTCGGTGAATTTCCTTCTTTCTTCCAGTCAATCTTTTTGAAAACTTTTTTGCATTTGCCTTGCTTAATGTTTTTCTGTAACTCCCGACTCTGATTGCTTGGGTTTGCTTAGAGCAGAGCTGTCCAATATGGTAGTCAGCTATTTACACTCAACTAAAATAAACTAAAATTAAAAATTCACTTTCTTAGTTGCACTGGACGCATATGGCTAGTAGCTAGCATGCCGGGCAGCACAGATGATAGAACATTTCTGTCACCCCAGAAAGTTCTATTGGATGGTGCTAGCCTAAAGAGAGGTAGGTCTGCATTCTCTCCTGGGTCTAAGCCCCTGGCCATATCGTCATCTGAACAACTGATTTAACTAATCCCGTTGGACACGGTGTGACCCAGAGAGGTGCCTGGTGTCCTATCCTGCCCACTCTCCACAACCTTAAGATTAAACAGCTGGGCTTTGGGCATCTGGTAATGGTGGAGGGGCCGCTATCAGACCCATCCCCTCCCACAGATAGCTAGGAACAACTGCCTGAGGCATTGGAGAGCAGCCCAAAGCAGGCAGATTCTAGAGGGATGTCAATGCACAGAAGACAGGAACAGCACTGGGTAAACTTCCTGTATTTCTGGGCTTTTATTTGAGGTCAGGCTCCAGCCCAGTGATAAACACGGTGGCTAAATCCAGATGGAAAACCCACAGTCTTACCGGCTTAAACAACTAGAGGGCAGAGTTTGGGGTAACTGCAGCAGTTGGAAATTGATGGTGAGAATCCCAAAAAGCAGAGAGTGAGAGGGAGAAGACCCAAATTCTATATAAGTTGCACCCAAACCTTAGGCCAACCTCTGAAATATGCAAACATGGGCCAACTCCAAGCAGCCCAGCAAAGCTAGAGGGACAGAGATTCCTGCTATATCAACCATGGCAGAGACAGAGTTGGGAGTTTGAGTCCAGTTAAGTTACCTGCTTGTATAAAAATAAAATCAGTAACTTCATATTAGCAAAATCCAGACACTCTACAATGTGTCATTCACAACATCTAGAATACAGTCTAAAGTTTCCAGTACATGAAGAAACAGGAAAATGTGACACCTACACAATAGAAGAGGCCATCAATACAGACTGTTTTAAGAGAGCTAGTATGACGATCTTTGAGGACATAAAGGAAACTATAGCTGTAATAAATGAACAGATAGAAATTCCAGTAGGGAAATAAAAACTATTAAAAAAAGAACTAAGTAAAAATTCCAGATCTAAATACAAGATTGGAAATTAAAATTTGACTGGATAGGCTTTTTTTTGTTTGTTTGGTTGGAGTCTCACTCTGTTGCTCCAACTGGAGTGCAGCAGCACGATTCTGGCGACCACAGCCTCGACCTGCTGGGCTCCGGCAATCCTTCGGTCTCAGCCTTCCAAATAGCCAGAACTACAGGTGCATGCTCCCACGGCCGGCTAATTTTTTATTTATTGTAGAGATGAGGTCTCGACAAGTGACCCAGGTGGGTCTTGACCCCGTGGGCTCAGGCAATCCACTCACCTCGGCCTCCCAAAATCTCAGATTACAGGCTGAGCCACCGAGCCTGGCAACTGGATAGGCTTAATAGCAGATTGTCTGCAGAAGGATGAGTCAGTGGATGTAAAGATAGATCAATAGAAAATATCCAACCTGAAAAAAGACTTGGAAAAAATAAAAGCCCAGAGCTTCAGGGACTGTAGGTAAGGGTCTAACATATATTGTTCACAGAGTCCTGGAAAGAATCAAGAGAGTGGATGAGGGCATAAAGAGTGGTTGAAGGAATAGGCTGAAACTCCCCCAGATTTGAAGGTTCAAGCCTAAGCAGTATAATTACAAAGAACAAAGTGCCATTAAAGAGGGAGGGATCACCACATTTTACCTCATAAGCCACTACACAGGAGGGCCCACCTCTCTGCAGACTTCATGCAACTTCCATGGTACATTACATGGCAATATTCCTGTCTTCTCCCAAAAAGGCGCATAGAGGGGGTGAAAGCTAAAAAATCACCCAGCAGGTGCTAAGTGTCTTTGCATACATTTTCTTAATTTATACTCACTGTAGCCTCCTTAAGAACTAGGAACTCTTGTCTCCAATTTGTTTTTCTTACCAATTAATTCATTTTTTAAAAAACAGAAATCAGCACTAAGGCTCTGAGATGCTGAATAACTCACCTAAGAACACACAGAGCCTGTGGTCAGTGGTGGAACCAGGGTTGGAAGCCAAATTCCAAATCCCTTCTTCTTTGTGTTAGTGCTTGGTAACCCTGGTTGCACCTTGAAATCACAGGGCGGGGGGCGGGGGTGAGTGGGGTGGGTGGTGGGGGATGGGGAGCCTTACAAGCAATTTCCACTCCAGACTCACTAAATCAGAATTGGTGGGGGTTGGGTCCAGGCACTGGGATTGTTTTTTTTTTTTAAGCCGCTTCATGTGAAGTTAAGGTGAGATGTGGATTTAGTACACTGTGCTGCAGTCTGGAACATACCAGACAAGAGAAACACCCTAGGTCAATCCTGCTCACACTGGTAGGTGGAGACGAGATTCCACGTCCCCCATAAAGGTCCCTGGAGCCGAACTCCAAGCCCCGCTCCCTAAGTCTATAACCCTCCATCTCTTTCCCTTGTCTTTCCCCAGAGTTTTAGGAGGTGGGCAGCTGTCTCCGTCCTCAGCTCCAGAAGATATGGGCATGATAAAAGTGTCCGGGGAGCCTCTCCACAGCGGGGCCTGAGTTACAGGAGCGCGGCCACCGACGCAGGTCACTTACTCTGGGTGAAGGATGAAGAACAAGGCCTCAGGGCCCTAACTCTTCCTGGCTTCAGCTGGGGAAGGAAGAGAGTCGGGTGGCCCCATCTAGCTCCCCAGAGCCCCTGGGGACGGCCCTGCAATCTTGGGGAGAGAGTGAGACTGTGCCACTGAGGCAGGCACCAGGCTTGACAGCTCCCTCCCTCCCTTGCCCACCACTACTCACACCCAGCCTCCTAAACACAGCCTGGCCTCAGGACATGGCTTCTACCACCCCCTGCCCCTGGCCCAGACGCCACATGACCCATGGGTTCTGAACTGCTGACTATTTCCTCAAATTCCAGCACAGAGCAGCTGTTCAATAAACAGCCTCTGAATACATGGAGGGAGGATGAGGTAGGCTTCCACTGCTGGTTGGCCCAGTGGTCAGTAGGTGGCACAGCTTTGCCATTTGCCATTAGATTAGCCAGAAAAAAAAAGAAGAGAGGACCCCTCTCGTGACGGTGGCGAGGATGATGACAGGGATGGTGTAGCTGTCACTTTCCATTGAGTGCTTACTACGTGCTGGGCACTCAATATGTATTACCTCACTGAAACCTCACAACTGTGCCACGAGGTTGTTATCTTAGCCCCGTTTTACAGATGGAGAGACTGAGGCTCAGAGAGGTAATGTCCTTGCCAGTAGCAGAACTGATACCAAAGCCAAGTCTGTCTCTAATGCCAGAGCCTAGGAGCGGTCCTATTCTTTCCACTCCGATGTTCCTCCTGTCCTCACTGGACTGAATTGAATTTAGCCCTAAATGTTCCCCCCAGCCAGGATGGGCCTAGGCTGGCAGGGATGTGGTTGACCCCACGTGCTCTGTGTCCTTTTTAGGGTTCCTGTTCCTGGGAGCTCCCCTACTGTGCCCCAGCTCACAGCCTGGGGTCAAGGGTGACTGTTGTGAGCCATGGTGTGGTCCCCAGTGGCCATCCATGATCAGGTAGCTGGGGGGCCCACCAACCCATCTGGGCCCATTGATCTGGGTCCTAGGGGAGCACGTGGGAGCCCGGCCTGGCGGCCTCTCAGACACTCCTAGCAGCCCGTGCCTAATGACCACAGAAAGCCATTACAGCTCACTTAGCTGTAAACAGCTCTCCACAGCACTCATTAGGGCCACCAAGGGGCTCAGAGCGCTCTCCTTGAGTGGAGGGGGGGTGCCCAGTGGGGCTACGCCTTCTTACTGGAAACGCCGCTTCCCGCCCGGCCCATCTTCCAGGAAAGGTGAGCCTGGCTGGGACCTAGCCAGTACCCTGCCCTCTCCTGGCCTCTCCAACTGGGTCTCACCCACCACAGTGGCTTCTCTCCTCCCTGGGGCACTTCCCAGCCTGCACGGGTCCGGGGCAGGTCAGCCAGAGCCCAGGCTGCTCCATGACATCACGGGTGAGGCTTTCCATGCCCGAGACTGACCTGACAATCAACTGGGAAAGAGGACAGCCCTTGGAACAGGCCCTCCAGGAGCCCTGGACACACTAGGCCATTTGGGGGCCTAAGTTCAGGCAGGCAGGACCTTGGGTGCTTGGTCTAAGTGTTCTGTCTTCCCCCAGATTAGAGCTTTCCAAATGGTTTTGGCCTCGGTCTCCACAAAGTCCTTTTCAGGGCCCCAACTGATAAAACAGAGCTGAAGGCAAGCTCTGCACCTAAGTTGAGGTGACAGTGGGGGTGCCTGTCCATCTCACTCCCCAGTCTACCCCATGCCTGACCTGACACAAAGGCCGAGGTCTCTCTGCAGAATGCTGTGGTCCACAGACACAGTTTAGTAACCACTGACCAGCCCTGCGTGCTGCTGCTTTCTCTACCGAGAGCACTCCCACCCGCCTCCCATCCTGACATCATTCCCACCCCGCCCCTCCTGGTCCCTCTGCCATCCTCAGTCTTTCCACCCAGTTCTGTTCCTTCTCAGCACACACCACACTTCCCCATACATTTTTATCTGGGTAGTTGTTTGTTTACTGTCTGCCTTCCCTGTTATTCTCTGAGCTCTGTAGGGATGGAGACCAAGTCTATCTCGTCTCCTTATCTCCAGATAAGCCCAGAGCTAGGCACACCGGGGGCAGTCAGTGAAGATCAAATGAATGAACGAGCCAAGCACATGATGTCCAGCTTGCCTTAGGTCTTCTGGGGAAGGGGCATTGGCGTCTTCCTGTCCTTGACCACCTCGTATCTCTAGCCCTCACGGCCAACGTTCCTTCCACCTGCCTTCTCCTGTTGGGCCAGTGCCTATGTGTCCTTCCAGCTGAGAAAGCCCCCCACCCTGGCCCCACCAAACACCCAACATGTCTCTTGCAATGGCCCCTTGTTGTCTCTTTCTCTCTGGACTACAAGGTAGAAGACAGATGTCACCAGTGTGAACACCGGCCTATGTGTCCCGTGTGCTGAATGAATGAATGAATGGGTCATGACCCTGCTATGATGGGCAACACCATCTCCTCAGGGGGCTGATGATTGGGCCATGGGACAGCCCCCCTCCATCCTCCACTTCCTGCCAATCAGCCATCCCTGGACACCTCCCCCATGCCCCAAGCAAAGCTCTCCAGAGAACGGGCTCTGGAGCCAGCAGGAATTTGCTGGGCGATGGAAGTGGGCGTGGGAGGTGGATAAGGTCTCTCTTTGTGTGAAGACAATGCCAAGGCTAAGGAGGGTGACAGAGGAACCCCTGAGCTCCAGGCATGATGGGCTGGGAGGAAGCACCGGATTCCAGCCTTGCTCTTGCACCAGGGCGAGAACACTGCACTGGCAAGACCAAGGCCAGCTCCCTGCCCTTCCCGGGTGATGCCCCATGGGTCGCTTGGGCCCTCTCCCCAACCCAATTGTCCCGAGGCTCCTCTGTCTCAGGAGTGGTCCCTTCCACCCTTCAGACAGCTGCTAGGACCTCACGCCTTGGCATCTCCATTGAGTCGAATTCTCTCGCGTCCAGCCCACCAGCTCAGCGCCTCCAGCTCCACCTTCCAAATGCGCCTCTGACCGACCGCTGCTCGCCACCCCCGTTGCCAGTGCCCTGCCCACCCACCCCCACCTGTGGCCCGGACCATGACCTCATCCCGGTGTGCCGCCCTCGCCCACCCGCCCCCTGTGCCTGGCCCACACGGCAGCCAGGTGGATCGATCTGACTCACTGACTGGATCAGCTCAAAGCCTCCAGTGGCCACAGGTTCAAAGCCAGAGTCCGTGCTGTCACCTGAGATGACCCATTCTCTCCTATTCCCGTCTTCACCCCTACAGCTCCACGAGGCTTGCTGTTGCTCCCACACACCCCAGCAAGCCCGTCATCGGGGCCTTGTGCTTCTGGGGCCTCGGCTCCTGCTTCTGCCTCCCCTTCCAGACATCACCTCTGGAGCCACAGTGGCCACTCCCGTGCACGCCCACCAGCTTCTTTGTGGCCTGCAGGGACCTTGTCCCTTCCTGACACTGCCTCTTCTAGCTACACACTTCCTAACTCTCTGCCGCCCCGGGGGAACGTGAGCTCCACGAAGGCAAGGACTTCTGTCTGTGTAGTTTCGCCCCAGCCTTCAGCCCCTCAAAGTGGTGCCTGGTGCACAGAAAGCGCTCAATAAATACTCATTGCATGAATGGATGAGTAATTTTAGAAACCAGTATTGATTAATCCATCAGGGCCCTTTGGTCAGATTTGTCTGTAGAGGACATCTGGTCCAACGCCGATCACAGCTGACATCACACAAGCACACACGTGGGCACACGCATCCAGGAGTGCACAGGCACGTTCGCACACACACGCATGCACACATGCACATAACAGCGTGCACACATGTGCACACACATATACACAGAAGCACGCACACACATACACCGTCAAACCTCCCTCTCCTCCCTTCTCCATCTTCATCTGTACCTTCCACTCCCTGGGGAGCCGCCCGGATTACGAACCTTGTTGTGCACCCTCCCCCCGCCCCCAGCAGCCACAAGTTGGGTAATCACCTTATGTGTGTTGCGGGAGTGGGGTGGAGTTGTCCTTCAAGGCCCGGCTGTCAGCCAGGAGACCAAAGCCCCGGAGAACACAGCACTGCCTCAGCCTCCGCTTCTGAACCAATGAATGCACAAAGTACCTTGCCCTCGCTTTCCTAGTAAACATTTAATGCCATGCTGTCCTCTCCTGCCTCTCTGCCTCTCTAGATACCTTCTATCATCCCACCTTGTGCTAGAAGATCAGATGCCCGTGTTAACAATGATCCAAGGACAACTTAACCAAGGGGGCAAGTCCTGGGTCTTAGGAACTACAGCTCTCTGGTGGACACCCAGGGAAACATCCTAGGGGCATCTGGCTTGGAGGAAACCCCAACGCACCAAGATCCAAGTCCTGCCCCTTCGCCCAGCCCAGCCCTAAGGCCTGGGGAAGCCGCTTGTTTCAATGGTGGACTGGCTGAGGGACGGCCCCCGCGGTCCTGCAGTCCTGGACAATCAACCTTCCTTGAACCCCTGTTAGTGAAAGGCTGGGTTTTACCCAGCAAGGGAATCTGGCATATCCACAAGGAATCAAACAGTCGTGGCCCTGCACTTACCGCTGGGATGATCCTGGCAGGCCACTGAGGCTCTCTGGGCCCCGGCACCTCGTACATACAAGGGGCTAATGACACCTCCCTCACCAGCTGCAGCAAAGCCTAAAGCCCTCCTCTAACTCAGCCTGGGCCATACTGCAAAAATTCTTGCAGTCAAAGGAACTCTTGGGTGTTTCCCTCTTGGACTCTAAATCTGCTCTGATCATCCCAGGGCTCTCAGAAGAAGTCACTCGGAACCAGCACTTCATTCATTCACTCAATCATTCATTCACCAAGTATTTTTGGAACTCTTG
>CAUYQG010210835.1:0-35719 GCA_963574415.1 Tarsius wallacei | reverse complement strand
TTTTGATTTATTGTAGAGATGAGGTCTCGCCAAGTTGCCCAGGTGGGTCTCGAACCCGCAGGCTCAGGCAATCCACTCACCTCAGCCTCCCAAGGCGCGGGATTACAGGCTGAGCCACCTAGCCTGCCTACAGAAGTCTTTTTCATATGCAAAATTAAATCAGTGAATGTTAAGAAAAAGGATACAGGAGCTTCCTCATTCAAAATTCTCTGTATTTTCTGAATCACAAGTCAGAAATGTTATAGTGTAAGTGATGCACTGTGTTTGAGGGGGAAATAGTAAAGGAGGAAAGAAGAAGAGAGAGAAAGGAAGGTGAAGAGAGGTATTTGTTCATAGGTTGAATTTCCTATGTGGCAAGTACACTTTGTGGCTTTTTTTTTTTTTGACTGGACAGGGCAGTGTTTAAATTTTTTAATAATAGATATAGACTTTATTTTTTAAATTTATACTTTATTTTATTTTATTTTATTTATTTATTTTTTTGAGTTGGAGTCTCACTCCGTCACCCAGACTGGAGTGCAGTGGCCGCTCCCGGCCACCGCAGCCTCGACCTGCTGGGCTCCGGTGATCCTTCCGCCTCAGCCTTCCGAATAGCCGGACTTACAGGCATGCGCTACCATGCCCAGCTGATTTTTGATTTATTGCAGAGATGAGGTCTCGCCAAGTTGCCTAGGCGGGTCTCGAACCCGCGGGCTCAGGCAATTCACTCACCTCAGCCTCCCAAAGGCGCGGGATTACAGGCTGAGCCACCGAGCCCGGCTTATACTTTATTTTAAAGATGTGTGGTATAATTCAGGATTCAGTATACAAATAGAAATCGTACAGGTAAAGTTTGGGCCTCCCTTTGGTCCCCACTTTGCCTGGTTTGAGATCAGGTGCCCTTATTACACTTTGTGGCCTTACAGACATTTGAAACTGGCATGCTTGAAATTGGAGTCTTGACCTCCCCTGAAGCCTCCTCCACTTGCAGCCTCCCAACCTCAGGGTATGGCCAGTCCACTCTTTGCTACCCTAGGCCCACTAACTCACAAGTATGTGCAACCTGTGCTTGGCCAAAGAAGACTCAAGAGAGGCAGTGTATCCTTTCTCAGCATTCCGAGGTGTGACTTCCAGTGGCCTCCTTTTGGTGGCTTTTCTTTTTCTTTTTTTGGTTTTGAGTCGAGTGTCTTGCTCAGTTGCCCAGGCTGTATGGCATTGGCAGATCTTGGCTAACTGCAGCTTTGACCTCCTGGCCTGAGAGGATCTCGTTGCCTCAGCCTCCTAAGTAGCTGGGACTATACGCATATCACCACACCAGGCCAGTTTATATTTTTGCAGAGGTTTCTCTGTTGCCTAAGTGGGTCTTGTTACTGGGAGAAGTGAGGCAGGGAACCCTCCCCCCAAGCCTAGTAAGATGAAGGCCTTCCCAGGATAGAGAAGGGGCCCTTTTAGTACAGTAAGATAAAAGCCTTCCCGGAATAGTGAAAGGATCCTCCTAGCACCATAAGAGTTTTTTTAGAAAGATTTATGTTAGGAAGGAATGTAGCCCCCAATCCATAGTGTGCACGTGGAACTCCGCTGCAAACTTGAGCTATGAAATCCCCAACTAGAATGTATGTTACTAATATGTAAGCGTTATTGGGGGGGGACAAAGAAGCTAATAATATATAAAAGGCAATGAAGGCAATGTCCCTCTGTGCTTGGGCCTCAGTCTTTGAATGTGAATCTGCAGAGCCGGTGCCAGCACGAATAAACACTGCTTCCTGGCCTCAGTGCCCAGTCTCTGTCTGTAAAATCCTGCCACAGAAGTGCTCTTCCATGTGTGAAACCAGTTGATGACGGGTCTCGTGTTCATATTTGGAATGAATTCACACGTAAACACACAGCGAAGTGGGATAAGCAAGTAGTTTTCTTAAGCAGAGTACACTTTCATGAGGAGAGCAGGCAGAAACAGCCTATAGAAAGTTGAGGCTTCTGCACTCAACTATTACTGATCTATAGCATATTTTTAGGCTTATTGAAGAATGGACTTTAGGGCATTTTTCCTAAAAATGGGTGGTCTTAGGGTTAGGTCTTTTTAAAATTCTTCCCTCACATCAGGCGAGGGGATTTCAAACATGACAGGGACTGTCATGGCGTCAGGTGTAGGATGGGAGTTGGCGGCTCCACTAAGGTACCTTTATGTTCATAGTATTACTAGGAAGGTAAAAGTGGATTATGGTTCTCTGAGGTCAACTTGGCTAGTGGTGCCATACCCCAGGGGTCTCTACGCCAGTTCCTCCCTTGGTGGCCGGCTCTGGACCACAAGCGTCCTGGATGGGTGGACTATAGTGCTGCAGGTGTATCTAATGAGAGTCGCACAGTTAGGTAGGTGTGAGTTCCCTACAGCTACGCCGCTTGCTTGCACGCGTGGTTCTGTGCCAGCTACTGCAGGCATCCAACAGCGCCGAAACTTTCCTCGCCTGCTCTTTCAGTCTAGAACTCCTGGGGCTCAAGCAATTCTCCCACCTGAGCGACCGCGCCAGTCGTGGCAGCTTTTAAAACTGCTCATTTATCCGTTTTCTCCATAAAAATAAAACGCAACGGGAGCCGGAAGTCAGGGCAGCTCCAACGCGGGCTGAGCCCCTGGACTTGGCCTGACACCGAGTCAATATCCCCCTCTCCTGAAGCTCGAGTTTCCCGGGTGTAAAATGGGCCATTTGGTCCCTCCGGCTTGTGCCCGTTGTAAAGAGCCAGCTCTGAAGTGACACTCGGTCCTGTTCGCACTTGAGGGAAAAAGGCGCGCGTGGAAAGTTGCCCGCCCGCGGCGACGTGTAAGAAAAACTGCATTACCCTGAAGGCATTGCGCCGTGCTGCGGCGGACTCTGGACCAATGACGGGCCAGGACAGGGTCGCTTCCTGCGGCTCAGGCCGTTGGAGGCGGGACTTCCGGTTACCTTGGCGTGCGTCATCCTTCTGCGCCGCGGCTCTGACACGCGGTGCGGCTTGGAGCGCCCGGTAGGACGCGTTTATCCGCCTGAGCGAGGAAGGACGCCTCGTCCGCCTCCCGGTTCGAGCCTAACGTGTCCTTCTTTCACCGGATATTTCAGCCTCCGCCAACGCCCGGTTTTCGCATCCCGGACACAGTGTCCTGGACTTTGTGTTCAGCCGAGGTAAAACTCCCCCCCACCCCCCGCGGACGGAGGAGGGGGGAGGGCTGGGGGTCGGCCGAGCCCGCGGGATTCCCCCCCTCGGGTCTCAGGGTCCCCGGATGGCGGCGGCGCTAATGGCTCCTGCGCGGGTGAGTGGGCCGAGTTCCTGGCCTGCTGCGTCGCTCTGGTTGCTAGAGGCCTCCGGGCCAGGCAGGAGGCCAAGAAGGCCACCGGAAGTCTCGGTCGTCGTCTGCTCCTGAGGCGCTGCCGTGGCTGGTCGGGGGTCTTGTCCGGGCGCGGGTGGCGCGGTGGCGGGGAGGAGCGCATCCGCCGAGGGGCTCGCTCTCGCTGTCCGTAAACCCAGCCTCGCCCGTGGCCCGCGAGGCCCCGCCCCAACCTCGCTGGCCGCCGCGTCGCTGCCCTGGTTCCCAGGTCTGGTGCTCTGCGGACGCGCGCGCCTCAGCACGCAGTCTCTTCTACTCCCCAGGCCTGTGATCCTTGCTTTAACCTTTGCCTGGATCACAGGTCTCGTAACATTGCAGGGCCTCCGTCTCAGGCTCTGGCCTTGCTCCGATGCCGCCTACTCGGATAGGCCTTTCCTGGCAGTTCTGGCTGAAGGGACGCCTTAGACACTTGGACAGAGTCTGGCGCTTTGTGTAGGGAATCTGCCACGATTAGAGAAGCTTGCGGGATCGAGTTTGTTCGGAGGAAGGAGAACAAATGAATAATGAGAAAAAATGCTAGCAGCTGTCCTTCATGGAGTCCTCGCTGTGGGCTGAGAGGCAGGCATCGTGGATGAAAGGGTCAGCTGGGGCAGGGTGGGCCGGAGCCGGTGCCGCGCAGGATTAATGCAAGGTTGCAACCAAGGAAGAAAGTAGAAAGAAGTTTATTATTCATCTTTCACTGACTGGAAAGGGGGCGAACCCTCAGAGGCAAGTGTGGCCTCAAAGGGCCACGAAGTGGTTATATTTAAGGCCTTTTGGAGAGGAGAGAGAGTGGCAGGTCTCGGTGTAAGAGGAGAATGACAGAGCGGCATATCTCGGTGGGACCTCCAGAAACGTTAGGGTCACCTCGCTGGGGCCTCCAAAAATGTTAGGGTCACAATGTCTCAGCGGGGCCTCCAGAAAGTTAGGTCAGGCCCGCTGGGGGTGTGGGTATCTGGGGTGCGATCCGATGCAGCATGAAATATGCAAACAATTGCACAGAAGCTAGATTAGAAAATATAGTTTATTTAAATTAGTGAGAGGGAGAGAAAGAGAAGATTCGCCTCCCCAAGGTGGGGGAGGGGACCAAAGCCAGGAAGCATGGCCACACCAGAATCTAGCAAGGCAATGGCCAGTGGCTGCTTTTGGTTGAGTCCTTTTAGCCATTTCCCTTGAAGGAAGATCATTAAGGTGATTGGATGGTGGTCTGCTCCACGTCATCACAAAGGGGCAGAAAAGTGCAGGTACTGATGTCAGGTGATGGATGGCAGGCAGATGGGTCACATGATTATAGCCACATGATTGCTGCCATGGTAGGGGTCTGTCCCAAAGGTCCCAAAGGACTGAGTAGGTTAACTTGAGGGTTTGGGCCCAGAGGAGTTTTTCCTGCAAGAGACTTGTTAGGCATTTGCAGTCTGTAAACTCCTAGACTGAAGGTGTCTTATTATCATTTCTATGACTTTGAGCTTCCAGTTTGACAAGGAACCTGAAGGTTTACTGTAGATTGTTGTGCTAAATCATGAATTGAAAGGTTGGGCTGTCCTGGTCTTGCAAGGGGTGGGATAGACTGCCACTTGGCTTGCAGTAGAATGTCTAAATGCTGGCTAATGGCTATGGTGAGGCAAAAGGACTAAACTAAGAATAAGCTAAGTTTCTTCTAGGTTTCTATAGGTACCTCCTTTCAGTGTATCAGCTTATTGAATCCTCATCTCTTTGATTTATGTTCTGTTGTCATTACTGCTTTATACAAGAACAACTTGAGACTCACATAAGTTCAGTTACCTGCCCTAGATCACTGAAGGTGTTAAGAATCAGAACTAACAACTGTGTATCACTCATCACATCCAGTGTCTTTACCCTCTTCCCTTCCCGTGCGTATTAGGAGGCCTTTGCAAGGTGACCAGGCCTCCCAGCAGGTGTTCTTGGGCATGCAGGGACATGAATTTCAGGCAGCTGAACCTTGTGGACAAGCGAGAGACAGTAGTTGTTTATGGAGTCCCCAGGGGACTGATATGGTTTCTGTTTGTTTTCTGAGTGGTTTTCTTCTGTAGCGACTGACACAGACCCTGATTGTGTGTTGATATTGCTGAATGTTCTTTCTAACTCAACCAGCACAGACATGGCCAGTCAAGGGCTCATGTTCTCATGGTTATGGCCTTCTATTTCCTCTTACTCTGTTTCCTGCTCCTGAAGTATCCTGGCCTCAGAGATCTGTGCTGTTAAGACTCAAGTAGCAAAAAGAAGTGATGGCACATTGTGGATTCTCCCTGGGCATCTATGAGTCCCAGAAAGAGTGTCCAAGGCAAGGGAAGCAGATCCCTTCTAAGGCAGGTGCCATCACTTCAGGTGACTCTTCAGTGAGGTGGGTGATGATGACTAAACTTTTCTGCCCTGTCCATGGAAATATTTCCAGGTTTGCTGAAGTGGACATATGGATTTGAAAAGTTTCACGTCCTCATTAACTGTGCCTTAACTGCATACAGAGGAGTGTGTCAGGTTACATGATTAGAACATAGACCAGAGGGCCTGAGTTGAAATCCTGCTTTTGCTAATAGGACCTGTGACTTTGGGTAAAGTGGTCAAGCTCCTGGGGCTCAGGTCTCTGAGTGTGACACGGAGATGATGGTGGGGTTGATCTCAATGACTCTCTTTATTTTACAAACTTTTTTTTTTTCATTCTTATGGCTGTCCTTGGAGAAGTCAAAAACTGTTGTATTTTTGTGGAAATTGAAGCTCAGAGAAATGAAATGAGGTCCTGGTCACACAGCTGGTATTTGTTGAATTCAGGAGTTTGGTGCTAAACCGCAGGAGTCTGGCTTCTGACATGGGGATTTTGAGTCAGTTTGAGCCAATCCTGCACCATTATAGATAACACCTTTTCAAAGAACTTGCTTCACTTCTTTTCTGCTTCTCTAACTTTATCTAATCTCTACTCAACATAAAAATATGTTCAAATTTCTTACACTTGGGGAAAGTAAAACAAATTTTTAAGATTCTACTCTTGGATACACAATGTTTACTTTCCTGACACAATATTCTTGGACAAAGTGTTTCCTTGATGTTTTGTTTGTTTATGGTAGTAGTCTCACTCTGTGCCCAGGCTGGAGTGTAGTGGCATACTCATGGCCACTACAGTCTTGACCTGCTGGGTTCAGGTGATCCTTCCACCTCAGTCTTTCAAGTAGCTGGAACCACAGGCATGTGCTGCCACACCCTGCCCTTTTTTTTTTTTTTTTGAGTTGTAATCTCACTCATCGCCCAGGCTGGAGTGCAGTGGCATGCTCATGGCCACCTCAGTGTCTACCTGCTGGACTCCCGTGATCCTTCCACTCAGCCTTCCAAGTAGCTGGAACTACAAGCGTGTGCTACCATGCTCAGCTAGTTTATTTATTTATTGTAGAGAAGAGGTGTCACCATGTTACTCAGACTGGACTTGAACCTGCAGACTCAGGCAATCCTCTTGCCTCGGTTCCCCAAAGTGCTGGGATTATAGGCTTGAGCCACAGTGCCCGGCCTACATTTATTTTTTCAAAAAATTTATTGTAGAGATGAGGTCTCGCTAAGCTGCCCAGGCTGGTCTAGAATCCCTGGACTCAGGCAATCCTCTTGCCTCTGCCTCCCAAAGTGTTGGGATTACAAGTGTGGGCCACTGTGCTCTTCTTATTTATATACTTTGTTCTTCAGTCTGGAGTGCAGCAGTACAGTTGTAGCTCACTGCACCCTCGAATTCTTGGGCTGAAGCAATCCTGCTACCTCAGCCTCCTGAGTAGTTGAGGCTATAGGTACACTCCTTCACATCCAACTAAATTTGTCTACTTTCAAGAGATGTCTACACTTGTGCTCAGTATCTCCTATTTGCCAGTATTTTCTTTTAGTTTTTGAATGGATAACATGCATATGCTGTGTTGTACAAATGTCCTAAGAAATCCACTTGATTTTTTTTGATGTTTACTTATATTAAAACATAAATAATTTTCATCTACATCAATATATAGGCTATCTCCAGTACCTCATCAGGGTTTTATGACCTCAATTGCTCATACTCAGACTTCATCAGCATAGATTGGCTTTGGCTGTTCTTCAACCCCAACAGTATGCTTTCTATCATATCTCTTTTCTTTTGATCATTATGTCTGTGACATTGTTTTCAGGTGGCTGTGTACAGTTGAAGTTGGTTCATTGCCAGTATGTTGCACCTCATTGTATGAAAAACTGCCATTCCTTTTTTTTTTATTCCCCTATCAATGAAATTTTTTTTCCTTTTTTTTGGGGATATTATTGAGAATATTGTTCATGTTTTATAGTGGATGTAAACACTGATTTCTATTAGGAATATACTCTAGTTTGTGTACAGGTCAGGTAATGGAGTAGGTATATATCCAGTTTTTTTTTGTTTTTTTTTTTTTTGAGTTGGAGACTTACTCTTTCACCCAAACTGGAGTGCAGTGACACGCTCAGGGCCACTGCAGCCTCGACCTGCTGGGCTCAGGTGATTCTTCCATGGCAGCCTTCCAAGTAACGAACTACAAGTGCGAGCTACCGTGCCTTTCTTATTTTTTGATTTATTGTGGAGATGAGGTCTCACCAAGTTGCCCAGGTTGGTCTCAAACCCCTGAGCTCAGGCAGTCCTCTTGCCTCAGCCTCCTAAAGTGCTGGGATCACAAGCTTGAGGCACTGCACTCAGCCTTATACTCATTTTAACATAAACTGTCTAGCAGTTCTCCAGAGTGACTGCACCGTTTAACATTTCCAGCTTTCTACTTCAAGCACTTGATTACATCATTCTCTCCAAGTCCCTGTGGTGAGACTTCTCTGTGCCATGACATTAAAACCATTGTAAGGTCACTGCTTTGGTTTCTAGTACAACGGTGGCCATAATGATACAGGTGCGCCATGTACATAATGATACAGGCCATAATGATAAGTGATGATCCACAATTTACTGAACTTTTATGTAGTGTGTGATATTGTGCCAAGTGCCTTATAGGAACTTCGTTTTAACCCTCACCACAGCCTATGAGGCAGAAGCGGAGTCTCTCAGTTTTTCAGATGACAAAATTGCAACAGGGGTCAGCTAATATCAGCTGACTTGGTACAAGCAGGATCTATATCTGTCTGTCTACCTACCTATCATCTATTTTATTTAATTATTTGTCATTTTTAAGAGATGGGGTTTGGCTGTGTTGCCCAGGCTGGACTCAAACTCCCAGCCCCATGAAATCCTTTTGGCTCAGCGTCCTGAGTAGCTGGGATTGCAGGCAGGAGACATCTTGCCTGGCTAATCTACCACAGTCTTACATCTTCAATTTATATACTTTTATGTTAGGTCTCAGGTACATATTCTTTGACTGCTCATAATAAAAAATGATAGCTAATGTGTATTAGTTTCTTACTTGTTCTTTGTTCTGTACTAAATATAGAATACAGCATGTTTCACTTCATATTTACTGTAGCCCTATAGGGCAGACTATTTTTAGCTTTATGTTTTAGAAGGGAATATGGAGGCTTATAGAATTTGAGTGTCTTGCTATGTGCCACAAACCTAATACTGAGTTCTGCTGTAACTGGGTCTAGGAATTTTGTGGTCTTAAACTGTAATACTGGCCTCTAACTTTTTTTAGTGGACCTCAGGTGTCCAGATTTTGATTAATCATAAACCTTGGCTTATAACACACTGTCATTACTGATTTATGAATGACCCTATTTGATTAAAGTGTTAATTTATTTGCTCACTCATTTCTTAGCATCACACAGCTTAAGAATGTGTATGTTTGGGAGGCCAAGTTAAGAGGATTGCCTGAACCCACGGGTTTGAGACTACCCCCTGCAACTTGGCGAGATCTCATCTCTACAATAAATCCAAAAATTAGCTGGGTGTCGTTATTATCTTTTTCTTTTATATCATTACTTTCGTGTCTTGAGTAGGAAATCTGGCTGTGCCTTAGTATCAGTAAGATATTCTTAGACGAAGTTTTGAAAAAAATATATATATTATTTGAGTTGGAGTCTCACTCTGTCAGCCAGGCTGGAGGGTGGTGGCACGCTATTGACCTGCTGTGCTCAGGCGATCCTTCTGCCACAGCCTTCCAAGTAGCTGGAACCACAGGCATGAGCTTGAAAAATATTTTGATACTTGACCTTTAATTAAACTGAGCTTTATTTTGAGTGTGATGTAGTACTTATTCCACATGTGGGTACTTCATTTTATTTTTTTGAGTTGGAGTCTCATTCTGTCACCCAGGCTGGAGTACAGTAGCATGCTCGTGGCCACTGCAGCCTCAACCTGCTGGGCTCAGGCGATCTCTCGGCCTTCTTCAGGCAGTCCTTCTGCCTTCTTCCAGCTACTTGGAAGGTTGAGGCAGAAGAAGCCCCTGAGCCCAACAGGTTGAGGTTGCGGTGGCCATTAGCAGTGTGCCTCTGCACTCTAGCCTGGGTGACAGAGGGAGACTTGGACTCAGAAAAAAAACAAATATGTACGTTACTCATAGTCTTCTTTTTTAGTCACTTTGGGTTGCTGTAACAAGAATACCAGAACCTGGGTGGCTTAAACAACAGATGTTTATTTCTCATAGTTTTAGAGGTTGGGAAGTTCAAGATCAAGGTACTGGCATATCTGGTGTCTATGAAGGCCTGCTTCCTGATGATCATCTTTTTGTATCCTCACATTATTAGAGAGCAGCAAGAAGAAACAAGCTCTTATGTCTCCTCTTGTAAATGCACTAATTGCTTTACAAGGGCTTCACCTTTACAGTCTAATTACCTCCCAAATGCCCCATTGCCAAATACCATCACTTCAGGGATTGGGGTTTTAACATATGAACTTTCTGGAACACAAATATTCAGTCCCGAGCACCAACCTGCATAACTGTGTGCTTCTTCCCTTTCCATTCCATATCTTTTCCACAGAAATGACTATTGGTCTGAATTAATGACTTTATTGTCTCATTTCTTTTTTGGTGAGAAAGCTTTTACATATAAATTCAATTTGTTGACTAGATCTAGGACTATTAATATTCAGATGCTCTTTTTCTTGTGTCAGTTTTGGTAATTTGTGTCTTTCAAGTTTGCCAATTTCTTTAACTTGTCAATTCATTATTTTTCACGATTGCTTTATAGCAACCCAGACTGACTAAGACAGTAGAGTTGTGTGTGTGTGTGTGTGTGTGTGTGTACATCTAAACAGTGTTTTGTGTACATTAAAATTTTATTTTAGCTTAAAAATGGTGTTATGGGCTTGGTGGCTCAGCCTGTAATCCCAGCAATTTGGGAGGCCGAGGTGAGTTGATTGCCAGAACCCATGGGTTCGAGACCCACCCGGGCAACTTGGCGAGACCTTGTCTCTACAATAAATAAAAAACTAGCTGGGCATGGTAGCACACGCCTGTAGTTCTGGCTACTTGGAACGCTGAGGCAGAAGGATCGCTGGAACCCAGCAGGTTGAGGCTGTGGTGGCCAGGAGCATGTCACTGCACTCCAGTCTGGGCGACAGAGTGAGACTCCAACTCAAAAAAAAAAAAAAATGGTGTTATGGTTGATGTAGCTTTCTGGGATATGCTTCTTTATACTTCAAGTTTCTTTTATTATTTTGAGTTGCCCAGACTGGAGTGCAGTGGCATTATCATTGCTCACCACAGCCTGGACTTCCTTGGTTCAGGCAATATTTTCACCCAGCCACCTGAGTAGCTGGGACTACAGCTATGTACCATCACACCCGGCTGCTTTTTGGAGAGAGGAGGTTTCGCTATGTTGCTCAGGCTGCTCTTGAATTCCTGGGCTCAAGCAATCCTTCCTCCTTGGCCTCCCAAAGTGCTGGAATTGCAGTGTGAGCCTTCATACCCAGGGTCTTGTTTTCAATTTGTAGATCATTTGTCTATTCCTGAGGCTAATATTTTGTTAGTTATATAAAAGACTAACTTAAATCTCTTAGTTTAATGTAACCTAATTTATAATCTTTTTTTATGTCACTACTTTTGTGTCTTGAATCGGAAATCTTACTGTGCCCAGTATCAAGAAGATATTCTTAGATGAAAGTTTGAAAAATAATTTGTTTGATATTTGACTCTTAATTAAACTGAGCTTTATTTTGAGTGTGATGTAATATTGAAATACGATTTTATTTATTCCATTTGTGGGCACTTGATTTTTTTTTTTAGTTGGAGTCTCACTCTGTCGCCCAGGCTGGAGTGCAATGGCACACTCACAGCCACCACAGCCTTGACCTGCTGGGCTCAGGTGATCCTTCCATCTCAACCTTCCAAGTAGCTGGAACTACAGGCATGCGCCACAACGCCTGGCTAATTTTTTTGATTTATTGTAGAGAAGAGGTCTCTCCAAGTTGCCCAGGCTGGTCTCGAACCTGTGGGCTCAGACTGTCCTCTCACCTCGGCCTCCCAAAGTTCTGGGATTATAGGTGTGAGCCACTGTACCCGGCCTGGCACTTGATTTTTTGTGTGTGCCTCTTTTTATCCTGGGGTGATTTGCCTCCTAAGCTGTCAAAATTCCATCTAGGCAGGGTTTGGTGGCTCAGCCTGTAATCCTAACCCTTTTGGAGGCCGAGGCGAGTGGATTGCCTGAGCCCGTGGGTTCGAGACCAGTCTGGGCAATTTGGCAAGACCCCACCTCTACAAAAACAAACAAACAAAAAATAGCTGGGTGTGGTAGCACATGCCTGTAATTCCAACTACTTGGAAGGCTGACGTGGAAGGATCACCGGAGCCCAGCAAGTCGAGGCTGCGGTGGTCATGAGCATGCCACTGCACTCCAGCCAGGGAAACAGAGTGAGACTCCACAGCTCAAAAAACAAAAAACCTCCATCTATGTGAAAGAGGATTTTTTATCTTTCTTTTTTCATTACCAGTTTGTCATATCTCTGTGCTAATCCCACACTGTCTTGATGTCTATTATTTCAAAATAATTCTCTCACCTTGTTGGTTGCATCCGCCCATCTTATTCTCCTTCAGGTGTATTTTGGACTTAGCTTTAGCTTTTTTTTTCCTCGAGTTGGAGTCTCAGTACATTGCCCAGACTGAAGTGCAGCGGCATGCTCACGGCCACCCCAACCGTTGACCTGCTGGGCTCAGGCGATCTTTCCGCCTCAGTAGCCAGAAGTACAGGCGCGCACTACCACGGCTGGCTAATTTTTTTGATTTATTGTAGAGACTAGGTCTCACTGTGTTGCCCAGGCTGGTCTCAAACCTGCGGACTCAGACAATCCTCTTGCCTTTGCCTCCCAAAGTGCTGAAATTACATGCTTTAGCCACCGCAACCGGCCTGGACTTAGCTTTTTTAAAAGTGCATTTTAGAATCAGTTTTTAAAGTGTCCTCATAAAACCTGTTTGGATTATATGAATTTATATATTGGTTTTGGGAGAATGAGAGAAATGATGACTTTAGGTTAATTTCTTCAATGATGTGGTCTTTATTGTCTTTTTTTTTCTTCCCTGAAGCAGGGTCTCACTCTGTTGCCGAGGCTATAGTGCAGTGGCACGATCATGGCTCACCACAGACTCCAACTCTTGGGTTCAAGCAGTCCTTCTGCATCAACCTCTCAAGTAACAGGTACGTGACTCCACACCCTACTAAGTTTTTTATTTTTTGCAGAGATGAGGCTGACTTTGTTGGCCAGGCTAGTCTTGCACTCCTGGTCTCAAGTGTCTCTCCCTTTCTCACCTCCTAAAATGTTGAGATTACAAGAATGAGCCACTGTGCCTGGCCTTTATTGTCTTTAGTGAAGGTTAATATCTTCTTTTTCTCAATGAATTGCTGTTTCATGCCTTCTGTATTGCCATCTTTAATATCTTTTGTGTTCTATTTCCTTCAGGTGACAGCACAGAACCCTGGATCACAGAGCCTACTCCTTGTCACCTGGCCTTATTTGAAGAAGTCTCCCTCCAGGAACAACTGACACAGGGAGCCTCAAGTGACCCCCAGTTAGGGCAGGCCAGCTATCAGGATGTGCCATTTCAAATGCAGGAAGACCTCTTGACACCAGGGATAGATGCACAGACGGAGATGTTGCATGGGAAAATGAGTTCTGAACATGAAGGTTTGGGGGCAGCTGATGATGTTTGTTCAATGATTATACAGAAGCCAGTCTCACCAGAAGATATTCTCTATGTATGTGACTCATGTGGAGCAGTGGCAGATCCCTTGATTCATGAAGGGAAAAATTCCTATAAATGTGAAGAATGTGGCAACGTATTTAACAAGAATTGCTTCCTTGTTCAACAACGGATTGACACTCAAGTGAAGCCCTATGAATGCACAGAATGTGGGAAAGTCTTTAGCCAGAGCAAACATCTACTTCAGCACCACATTATCCATACTGGGGAGAAACCCTATAAGTGCACGGAGTGTGGGAAGGACTTTTATCGTAGATCACACCTCACACGGCATGAGCGGACTCACACAGAGGAGAAGCCCTTTGTGTGCGGTGAATGTGGAAAGGCCTTCAACCGCGAGTCATATCTTACGTGGCACCAGCGTATTCACAGTGGAGAGAAGCCTTACAAGTGCAATGAATGTGGAAAGGCCTTTACCTACCGCTCCAATTTTGTCTTGCACAGCAAGATCCATACTGAGAAAAAACCCTTTGAGTGCAACCACTGTGGAAAAGCCTTTTGTGAGAGTGCAGACCTCATTCAACACAGGATTATCCACACCGGGGAGAAGCCCTATAAATGCATGGAGTGTGGGAAGGCCTTCAACTGCAGGTCACACCTCAAGCAGCACCAGCGAATTCACACTGGGGAGAAGCCTTATGAGTGCAGTGAATGTGGGAAGGCTTTTACCCACTACTCTACTTATGTCTTGCATGAAAGAGCCCACACTGGAGAAAAACCTTTTGCGTGCAAAGAATGCGGGAAAGCCTTTAGCATTCGGAAAGACCTCCTGAGACACTTCAGTATCCATTCTGGAGAGAAGCCCTATGAGTGCCTGGAGTGTGGAAAAGCCTTCACCCGCATGTCAGGTGTCACAAGGCACCGGTGGGTTCATACTGGAGAGAAGCCCTATCAATGTATTGAGTGTGGGAAAACTTTTTCCCGGAGCACAAACCTCACTCGACACTTCAGCATCCACACTGGAGAGAAGCCTTATGAATGCATCGAGTGTGGGAAGGCCTTCAACCGAAGGTCACCCCTCACAAGGCACCAGCGAATTCACGCTGGAGAGAAGTCCTATGAACACATCCAGAGTGAGAAAGTTTCTTGCCAGAGCTCTGACCTCATTGAACACTCTATCATCCACACTGAGAGTAGCCCAATGAATATGGAAGGGCCTTCAGTTGTAACTCATCCTTCATTGGACATCACAGGATTCATACTGGGAGAAACTCTATCAGTGTAACAGATGTGGGAAGACATTTTACAACTTTGCAGAATTCAGTCAGCATGCAAGAATTTTTATTAGGGAAATATTTTTTGAATGTAACTACTGAAGAAAATCTGTGGGAGAAGAAACATCTCACTTAGCGTCTGGCCGTTCATACTGAAGAGAAACTCATAAGCATCATGTCTACAAGAAAACCTCTCGTAGATTATTATTTGTCATCCAAACAGTCATATTAGAAATGAAACCAGTGCAGATTCTTCTGCATCTGAGAATTCGCCCATGAGAGAGACCCAGTGGTTATTGTGCATGTAGGAAAACTGTCAACCACATCTTTTACAGGGTTTTCTTTATATTTGACCATTTCATCTATATATAGGGGCAGTTCGATTTCTCCTTTTCAATTTGGATGCCCTTTGTTTCTTTTTCTTGCCTTCTTTTGCTAGGACTTCCTTTCCCTTTTTTAATAAAAGGGGTAAAAGTGAGCATTTTGTTTTGTTCTGGATCTTGGAGAGAAATCTGTCACCTCTTTCCTGTTATGTATAATGTTATCTGTGGATTTGTTATTTATGACTTTTATTATATTGAGGTCCATCTTCTGTACATAATTTGTTGAGGGTTTTCATGAAGCAGTGTTGGATGTCATGAGATGCTTTTTCTGGATTTATGGAGATGATGATACGGTTTTTGTTCTTTGTTTTTGTTTTGAGTTGGGGTCTTACTCTACTTTTCAGGGTGTAGGGCAGTGGCATAATTATGGTTCACTGTGGCCTCAATTTCCTAGACTCGTGTGAGCCCAGCCTTCTGAGTAGCTGGGATCACAGCCATGCACCATGATGTCCAGGTAATTTTTTGATTTTTTGTAAAGATGAAATGTTGCTATGTTGCCTTGGCTGGTCCCAGACTCCTGGTCTCAAGGAGTCCTCCTGCCTCAACCCCTAAAGTCCTGTAATTACTGGAGAGAGCCACCATGCCCAGCCTGGTCTTCATTTTGTTTATGTCGTTTCGTTTATGTGCTGTATCATGTTTGTATTGCCATGTTGTCTTGGCTGAGCTTGAACTCCTGAAATGCTGGGATTAAGGGTGTGAGCCACTGCACCTGCGGTGAACAATCTTTTTGATGTGATGTTGTATTTGGCTTGCTGGTATTTGGTTGAGGAGTGTTGTGACTATGACTGTCAGGAATATTGGCATGTAGTTTTGTGTTTTTGTCTGATTTTGGTGTTAGGATAATGCTAGTTTGTAGAATGAGTGTTGAAGAATTCCTTCCTCTTTAATATTCTGAAAAATTTTGAGAAGAATTGGTATTTAATTATTCTTAAATGTTTGGTAGACTTCAGGAATGAAGTTATTAGATTATGGACTTTCCTTTGATGGGAGACTTTTTATTATTGACCTAATCTTTACTCGTAACTGGTTTGTTTAGGTGTTTTTTTTTTTTCCTCGTTTCAATTCTGATTGTGTATATCATCTTTTTGGCATGTAGTTGTTCCTAATAGTCTCTGATGTCTCTGTATTTTTGTGGAGACAGTTGTAGTGTTTTCTTTTTATTTTTGATTGTATTTATTTGGGTCTTTTTTTCTTAGTCTAATGGTTTATTGACTTTGTTTATATTTTGAAAAATGCCAATTTTCATCTTTGAAAAAAAATTTTTGTCAGCTTATTTCTGATTTTTTTGTTATTTCTTCTAATTTTTGGTTTGGTTCTTTTCTAGTTTTTTGGGAAGCATTGTTAGACTTCGTTATCTGCAGTCTATTTTTTGATGTAGGCATTTACTGCTGTAAACTTTTAAAACTGCTTTTTCTGCATTCCATACATTTTTCTATGTTGTTTCTGTTTCAGTGGTTTTAAGAACTTTTCACATTTCTTTCTAATTGTTTAATTTACCCATTGGTCATTCATTGGCTTAAAACATGTCATGTTATTAAGCCAGATGTGATGCTCACACCTGAAATCCCATCACTTTGGAAATCTGAGTGATCATTGCCTGTGGCCCGGAATTGAAATCAGCCTTTGGTAACATAGTGAGACCCTCTCTGTACAAAAGAAAATAAAAATTGTCTGGGCATGGTAGTTTCAGTAACTTGTGCAACTAAAGTGGGAGGATCATCCGAGTGTAGGAGTTTGAGGACTCAATGATACCATGGCACTCCAGCTTGGTTGACAGAGTAGTATTCTGTCACTCCATTCCCCACCCACACAAAAAAAGTCAGGTTGTTTGAGTTCCATGTATTTGTACAGCTTCTGAAGTTCCTCTTATTAGTGATTACTGCTTTTTTTCCATTGTGGTCAGAAAGGATACTTGATGTGATTTTAATTCTTTAATGCTTTTTGCAATTTTTACTTTGAAGTTGTTAGATGAAAAGATCAGTAAGTGTCTGTTAGGTTCGTTTGGTGTGAAGTCACTTTAAATTCAATGTTTCTTTGTTGTTTTTCTGCATGTGTAATCTGTCCAGTGCAACAAGTGAGGTGTAGAAGTCCCCAACTATTATTATATTGGAATCTGACTCTTTAGATTGAATGTTCTGATGTTGGGTGCATTCATATTTACTATTTTTATATCATCTTGCTGATTTTATTTCTTACTGTTTTTGACAAAGTATTTTTTTATTGATAAAAGTATAGCTACTCCTCCTTGCTTCTGGTTTTTGTTTGTGTGGAATATCTTCTTTCATTGCTTCCCTTTCAGTCTGTTTGTGTCTTTACACGTGCAGTGAGTTTCTGGCAGCAGCATATAGTTTGGCCATTAAAATAAATTCATTCAACTAGTACATATATTTTAAATGGTGAGTTTAATCTGTTTAACTCAAGATTATTATTGATAAATGAGGCCTTCTTTCATTTTTGCTAATTGTTTCCTGAATGTTTTATATATCCTTTGTTCCTTTCTCTTTTATTTCTTATCATTGTGTTTTAGTCGTTTTCTGTAGTGATAATATTTGGTTCTTTTTTGTGTATCTGTCTGCCCGTGAGTTTTATACTTTTGCATTGTTGATTACATAATGGATATTATTCTCATTTTATTTTCAGACATTGAGTGTGTTTTATAAGGCTGGTCTGGTGTAATTCCCTTAATTAGTGTTTGTCTGGGAAGACATTTATTTCTCCCTGATTTCTCATGAATATATTTTTGGGTATAGTGTTTTGGAGTGACAATTTTTTTTTCATTCAGCTCTTTGGATATATCATTCCATTTTCTCCTGGCCTGGAAGGTTTCTGCTGAGAGATTTGCTCTTAGTCTCTTGAGGATACCCTTATATATGACTTGATTCCTTTCTCTTGATGGTTTTAGTATTCTCTCATTGGCTTTTGCTAAGTTTAGTATAATGTGCCTCAAAGAGTACCTTTTTGCCTTGAATCCATTTGGGGATTCTTCAGCTTCCTGGATGTGGATATCCATAACTCTCACAAGACTTAGGAAAGTTTCAGCTATTGTTTCATTTTCTTCTAAAAAAATGTTTTTGTGGCCGGGCGTGGTGGTTCACGCCTGTAATCCCAGCACTTTGGGAGGTGGGGGCGGGAGGATTGCCTGAGCCCAGGGGTTTGAGATCAGCCTGGGCAACTAGGCGAGACCTCATCTCTACAATAAATCAAAAAATTAGCCGGGCGTGGTGGTGCGTGCCTGTGGTTCCAGCTACTTGGAAGGCTGAGGCGGAAGGATCACTTGAGCCCAGCAGGTCGAGGCTGCCGTGGCTATAGAGTGTGCCACTGCTCTCCAGCCTGTACAACAGTGAGACTCCAACTAAAAAAAAAAAAAATTTTTTTTTTTTTTTTTTAATTTGCTGTGATCTCCTTAACAGTTATTGTGTCATTAGATACATTTTCTCTATCTTTTCTCATCTCTTTACTTTCTGGAACTCTGAATATGAAAACTTTTTCTTTAGTGTTATCTAAGTGTTTCTTTGTTTCTTCCTTCTTTGTCATTCTTATTTATTTGTTTTCCTCTGTCTGGGCCAGTCCAAATAACCTCTTTAAGTGTAGAGATTTTGTTTCTGCTTTAGTAAGTCTGCTACTGAAGCTCTGTATTCTTTTTATTTCATTCATTAAATTCCTCAGTTGCAGGATTTCTGTTTGGTTATTTTATATAATTTCTATTTCTTTTAAATTTCTCATTCATGTTGTGAATTATTTTTCTGATTTTGTTGAATTATCTATCTGTATGGTATCTGAGGTTTTTAAAGATAATTATTTTGAATTTATTTTTTAGCAATTGATAGATTTCCTTTTTATTGGGGTCTGTTACTAATAAGTTATTTGTTCGGTGGTGTCATATTTACCTGCTTTTTCATTTTTTTTCTTTTGGTTTCTGTATTGATGTCTATGTATCTGCTGGAATAATGTCCTCTTATTTTTCTAGAGTCACTTTCACAGAGAAAGACTTCCACCTGCAGTTGGGTCTTAGCGTGCCCATTGAGAAGGGTGTGGTGATTCTTTCCAGATAGGTGCAATGGCAGATAGTCTTTGTTCAGCTTTTTAATCTACATTTAAATTTGGCACTGTGGGTGCCTCAGTGGCATAGGAAGTAGAAGTTTGTAGCTGTGGTGGTATAGGTTGTTATAATCTTTGGTAGTAAAGGCCTTTTGGGGTTCTCCTTTTCTCATTGTTCCCAGAATGAAAATACTCAGCCAGGAGGATGCCTCTTGGTGTTAGATCTAATGTGGCTTACTAACAGCTGTTGAGGCTCTGGGTTCCAGGTGCAGGTGCTCAGGGCAGCTGTGGAGCTGGTGTCTTATGCTCAGCATCTTATTAACCTGTTATGGCACCTAGGTCTTGAAGTGTCGATTTGCTTTCTGTGGCAGAGTTGGATGTAAGTTGCCCACAGAGCAAAGATTTGTGACTCTGATGCACCCGCTAGCATCTTGGGACCAAAGGGCCAGGCTGTGGCTTAGATTCTTTCCCTGAGGGGCATGGAACAGCACTGGCCCAATCCTGAGGAAGAAGTGGTACTTTGGAATTTGGAGCCTAAGCAAGATGCAGCTGCCTCTTCCCATTTTTCTAAAGCTGCAGGTTATGGTCCTGATTCATAAGGTTTCATTGCAACTCGGGTACCAGGGGATGAGGTACATTGTAGTAGTGGTGACTCTAGACCCTAGGATGGTGGAGCTCACTGTATCTTCTGTGGGGCCAGGTGTATCAGCAGCAAGTACCTTGGAATGTTGGAGCACAGCTTTGGTTGGGGCTTGGGGGTTAGCAAGCAGTGCAGTGATAACTCAGCTCCCCAAGGCAAGGATTGTCTTAGCAGTTCAGATTTTATGGGGCTAGTCCAGCTTCACAGAAGTGGCCACTAGAGTAGTTTATAGGGTTGAGTGTCTCATCTCATCCCCTACTTTATTTCTATAGAATGTAGGCTACCATGTCAGTTCAGCCTTGTAATGGGTAGCTATTCTGCTCCGGCAAGGCACCACATCTCCAAGGGCAGTGTGCCTTTTCAGCTCTGGGGTGTGTGGCTCCTCTGCTTAGCCCTGGGATGCAGGATGCTCTTTAAGATTAGGTACTGGGGTGTGTGATTACTCTGGATGGTCAGGACGCTGTTATCTGGGAGGCAAGATACTGCTTTAACTTGCACTGAAATGGTATGGCTGCTTTCACCAGTCAAGGTACTGTTTTCCCAGGAGGCACGTTGCTACTTCAGCTCAAGTGCAGAGGGTTGTGACTGCTCTAGATGGTCAATACACCATTTCCCCAGGATGTCTGGTATTTTTACAACTCTTGTCCGGGGAGCAGAATGAAGCAGCTATGGGAGAGGTAGGTGGACCAGCTACACCAAGGCACGCTTTCCCCAGGAAGCAGTATACAGCTTCAGCTCAGGCTCCTGGAACAGGAGACAGCCTTGTCAGAGAAAGAGATGGTGGAGTGTAGCCTAAAATGGGGACTTGAAGGGTAGGTATTACAATTCCACTACCACGTGGTCACACGGGGTAAAATGGAACAGATGCTTGCAGCTTGGCTTGTGGATATCTGACCATTGGGTGGGGATGATTTGGCGGTGGCTTCGCCTCAAGAATGGTGTACTGTGGGCACTTGCCCCTGGAGCAACACACTCCAGCAGAACTTCCAGTTCCAAGATGTCATAGCATAGTTGCTGTGTGGGCCACAGGAGTCAAGGCACAGTGTCAGCTCCTTCTCTTAGGGGATCTCAGTTATGTTGATTATAGCAGCTCCCTTAACTAAGTTTAGTGCCTTTGAAGACTGCAGGGACCCCATTGGTAAGGACTGTAGGCATCTGAGATGGAGACAGGGACTAATAAGATCCTATTGCTTACTTTTTCTCCATAGGGAGAAGTTCCTTCTGGTTTTCAGATGATCCTAGCTGGGAAATGGGGTTGTGTTTATAGTTTTCCTGTGCTACAGGAATAGTATTTGAATCTGATGCAGAGGACAACACACTCTAGAGATTGTAACAGTGAGTTGATGCCGTGATTGGATGGGGTTTTGAGTTATTGGAATAATGAAGGAGTGATGTATAGGAGAAGAAATACATTCTATATCACATGACCAAATGGCTGCATTGTCTCATGAACTGGCTAGATTCTTATCCATATGTTAACAGGTCTTCACTTGCAGGCAAGGTGGGCAATACTTCTTGGTCAGCTCTGGACTTGCAGCATCAGGCCCCTCACAATGAGGAAGAATCCACAGAGGAGCACTGAGAGTGGACAGGCTTTTCACACTGGACAATTGGATTGCAAGTGCAGCAACTGAGATAGCCTTTAACTGCAAAGACATACTTTTTCAGCACCAGAAAATCCATGCTGGAGTAAAGCCATATGAGCGTGATGAATGTTGTCAAGGCTTTAATAACAACTTCTGCTTTATAGTACACAAGAGAATTCACAACAAAACTGTGCCTTGTGAGTGCAGTGACTGGGAAATGTTTTGGCTCCAGCTCCAACCTCAATATACAACACAGAGTTTACCCAGGATTAGGATCTTGTTAGTGTGCCGAACGTGAGAAAGCCTCTATCAATAGATCTCATCTTGCTCAGCATTAGAGAATTCATCGTGAAGAAAAGCCTTATGAGTGCAGATCATTTGGCTAGTTCTTTATCCATAAAGAGACACTTGTTGAGCATCAAAGTCCACACTGGAAAAGAGTCTAAGTGTGGTGAATATGGGAAATTCTTCAGCGTAATGGCCTAGAAGAGAATTCACAGTGGAACAAGACCTCCCGTGTTTAGGGAATGTGGGAAATAGATGCTTCCACTTTGCATGGCCTATGAAAGTTCACACAGAAAAGGCCTTACAAATGTAGTGTGTGCAATAAAGTGTACAGCCAAGGCCTAACCTTAAGCTCCAGAGAGTTCACACTGGAGCAAAGGTGAATAGGGGAGGAAATATGCTTTCCCATCATTCCGTGTGGCATGATTATAAAAGAAAACCACTGTGAGTAACATCTGAGAGTAGATATGATTCAGCTCCTGCCTGAAAGATCTGAGCTGGGACCTGCTGTAGGTTTTCAGAGATCTCCCTTCTTCATGGACATTGTTGACTCTGTATGGTAGCTGAGTTGGATTTGTCCAGCTCTAGCTTTTCAGTCTGCCAACCTTAGAAGTGCCTTGTGATGATCTGATTTGTTCTGTTCATTGCATGGGATTGGTTGAGAAATGAATTGGGGTTTGCCAACAGTAATCCTCTACTTTGTGAACCTCAAAAGGGAAAGCAGGATGGCAGAGAACCACTCTTAGTCTAGTTTGGCCAATTTTGTAGTACTGCCCAAGCTCTCTGAGGAAGAACTGTAGGGCATGTGAAATTGATCTTGTAACTTGGATGAAGTTGGTGTGACAACCTCTAGTACTTCTGGGAACAACATGAGTTGAGTCATTTTTCCCAGAGGATGTTCTACATTGTGTCAATGCTGTTGAGGGGTAGATGTCTTCTACCACCTACCCAGTAGTCATTGCCTCTGAGGTCCAAAATCTGGTTAGGTGTTCAAGACCTATAAGGGGCAAATAGTCAACATAATAGATATAGAAACACTGAGTAGCAGGTAATGGTGAAGACTATGAGAAACTAGGTTATGTGTATACTCCAAAGAGGCATACACATATTTTACATGAGTGACTGGGATGAGGGTGTTCTCATCTCAGGACCTGCTGAGCTCTTTTTCCCTTGTGGCTGAGGACATTGTGAGAGCAAATAATCTGAAGATTTTTAGGATTCTGTACCTCCCTGTTGATCTTATATAGCCAACACTAAAGAGATAGGAACCCTAGACCTGAGATAAGAGAGATATTGTAGTTCACAATGGGTCTTCTGTGACCTAGCCAGCATTTGGGTAGTATGGCCTTCATTGTTTTCCAGTGTTTGCTGCCATTGAAGCAGAATTGACACAAGATATGGAAAGAGAAAGAGGGTTGAATCAATATAAAGTTGATTAATCCAGATTTTCATGTGGAAACATTTTCTTCTTAATGATGTCATTGGCATACAATAAAGTAGACATGTTGAAGTTACACAATTTGTGAAATTGTGACATATATTTACCGACATCACCACAGTTAAAACTGGCATATTAACCCCACAAATTTCCTCATGCTCATTAATTACTTCCTGGTTTTGTCCCTCTAATTTTTCATCTCCATCTAACCACTGACTTTTTTAAATGTCATTTTATTAGTTTGCATTTTCCGGACTATCTTACAAATGTAGTCATACAACATGTTTATTGTGTGTGGGTAAACATAATTTAAAAATAGATTTCAGCTGGGTGCGGTGGCTCATACCTGTAATCCCAGCACTTTGGGAGGTGGAGATGAAAGGATTGCCTGAGCCCATGGATTTGAGACCAGCCTGGGCAACCTGGCAAGATATCATCTCTACAGGAAATCAAAAAATTAGCCGGGCATGGTGGCACATGCCTGTATTTCCAGCTACTTGGAAGGCTGAGGCAGAAGGATTGCCTGGGCCCAGTAGATGGAGGCTGCAGTGGCCTTGAGCCTGCCACTGCACTCCAGCCTGGGTGATCAAGTGAGACTCCAACTCAAAAATAAATAAATTAAGATAGATTTCGAGGTACACATGCAATTTTGTTAGACTGACATGTTGCATAATGATGAAATCTGAGCTTTCAATATAACCATTGTCACCAACACATAAATAGTACGTATTGTACCCAGTAGGTCATTGCTCATCCGTAAAGCCCTTTTCACCCTCCCACCTTTTTGAGTCTTCAGTGTCTACTACTACACTCTCTCTGTCCATGTGTATGCGTTATTTAGCTCCCACTAAGTGAGAACGTGGTATTTGACTTTCATTCTTTTTTTTTTTAAATATGGAATGCTTCATATAATGGCCTCCAGTTCCATCCATGGTGCTGTGAAAGACATGATTTCATTTTTTAATGATATATATCACATCTTTATTTTTTTATTTTATTTTGAGTCGGAGTCTCACTCTTGTCGCCCAGACTGGAGTGCAGTGGCCGCTCCTGGCCACCGCAGCCTCGACCTGCTAGGCTCCGGCAATCCTTCCGCCTCAGCCTTCCAAGTAGCTGGAACTACAGGCGCGCGCTACCACGCCTGGCTGATTTTTTATTTATTGTAGAGATGAGGTCTCGCCAAATTGCCCAGGCGGGTCTTGAACCCGCGGGCTCAGGCAATCCACTCACCTAGCCTCCCAAGGCGCGTGATTACTGGCTGAGCCACCGAGTCCGGCTTATATCACATCTTTATTTCTGGAGTAAAGCCCAGTTGGCTGTGGTAAAGTTTCTTTTGGATGTGTTGTTGGATTCAATATGCTAGTGTTTTGTTGAGGATTTTTGCATCTATTTTCACTGATATTTGATGTGCTTTTTCTTTATTTTCTTTTTTTTCTTTTTACTTGTGGTCTCACTCTGTCACCCAGGCTGGAATTTAGTAGCATGATCATAGCTCACTGCAGCCTGGACCTCTTGGGCTCAGGCGATCCTTGTGCTTCAGTCTCCCAAGTCACTGGGATATCATGCATGTGCCACCATACTTGGTTAACTTTTTTGCACAGACAAGTTCTATGTTTTCTAGTCTGAATTTGAACTTGTGAGCTCAAGCAGTTCTCCTCCAACTACTGGCTGCAGCCATTTGACAGGATTCCAAGTTCACATCAGCAGCAACCAGAAACAGATTTTGAAATGATGTAAACTCATGTCAGCGGTCACAGATGAGTTAAAATTACTGATTCAATCTTACTACTTGTTATTGGTCTGTTCGGCATTTTATTTCTTTCTGGGGAGGTCTTAGGTTTCTAGGAATTTATTCATATTCTCTAGGTTTTGTGAGCATGGAGATAATTTGCAGTAGTTCCTGTTGATTTTTTATTTTTTGTTTCTGGTATCATTTGTAATGTCTCATTTCTGATTGTGTTTTACTTGAATTATCTCTTTATTTTGATTAATCTAGGTAGTAGTCTGTCATTTTTGGTTATTTTTGCAAAGAAACAACTTTTCATTTCTTGGATCCTTTGTATTATTTTTTATATCTCAATTGTATCTCATTCTTTTCTGATCATTGATATTTATTTTCTACCCTAAATTTGCATTTGGTGTGTTTTTGTCTTTCTAGTTTCTTGAGTTGCGATGTTAAGATTGTTAATTTGTGTTCCTTCTATCTTTTTTATGTAGGCATTTAACACTATAAACTTTCCTCTTGTTGGGTGCTGTAGCTCACGCCTGAATCCCAGCACTTTGGGAGGCAGAGGTGAGAGGATTACCTGAGCCCGGGGGCTCGAGACCAGCCTGAGCAGCATGATAAGACCTCATTTCTACAGTAAATCAAAAAGCCGAGTGTGGTGATGCGTGGAAGGATCACCTGAGTCCAGCAGGTCAAGGCTGTGGTTGCTGTGAATGTGCCACTGCACTCCAACCTGGGTAACTGAGACTCCAACTCAAAAAAAAATTGTTGTTGAATATATATATAGACAAATACCTAGAATTATATATTTAAACAAATTTTTTAAACTTTGGAACTAGGATTCCAGGCCGGGCTCGGTGGCTCAGCCTGTAATCCCGCGCTTTGGGAGGCCAAGGTGAGTGAATTGCCTGAGCCTGCGGGTTTGAGACCCACCTGGGCAACTTGGCGAAACCTCATCTCTCCAATAAATTAAAAAATCAGCTGGGATGGTAGAGTGTGCCTTTAATTCCGGCTACTCGGAAGGCTGAGGTGGAAGGATCCTCAGAGCCCAGCGGGTCAAGGTTGCAGTGGCCGGGAGCGGCCACTGCACTCCAGTCTGGGCGACAGAGTGAGACTCTGACTCAAAAAAAAAAAAAGGATTCCAGTGTTTTCTGGCTTTTAAGGTTCTGCTGAGAAATCCATTGTTAGTCTGATGGGGCTCATAGGTTATTTGATGCTTCTCGATGATTTTAGCGTTTTTTCCCCTTCACATTGACTTTTGATAGTCTCATGACGTTTGTCTTGAAACATATTTACGTGGAGTTTGCTGAACCTCTTTATCTTGATGTCCAAATCTCTAGCAAGAGTAATGAAGTTTTTCTAAATTATTTCCTGAGGTAGGTTTTCCACATTTTTACTATTTCTTCTCCCTCAGTAATACTTATAACTTGTATGTTTGGATAGTTTACGTAATCCTATACTTCTCAAAGGCTGTACTCATTTTTAAAGATTTTTTTTTCTTTGTTTTTGTCTTTAACTTAAAAGGCTAGTCTTTAAGCTTTGAGATTTTGTTTTTTAGGGGGAGTGGCTTGGTCTAGTCTACTTTAAGCTTCCAACTGTATTTTTATAAATACCATCAATAAATTTTTCATTTCTTGTGTTTTTTAAAAAATATTTATTATCTCTTTAGTAAATGTTTCATTAGTATCTTGAAATGCTTTTCTGATTTATGTTGGGAATTTTTAACTCTCTTAGATCTCATTGAGCTCGTTAAAAATCAATACTTTGAATATCTGGCATATCAGAGATTTTATTTTGGTTAGGATTCATTGCTGGAGAGTTAGTATGATCCTTTGGTGGTGGTATCAGACTCTTGTATTTTCATACTTTCAGAGTTGTTCTTTGATTTCTTCTCATTTGGTAAACTAGCTCTTATTATCTTTGAATTTATTTCCATTTGGAGTTTTTTTCCCCCCCTTGAAGATGTGATTATAGTGTATTTTGTGTGGGTTTATTTGGCTTCGGTTCTGGGTCCTTTCGGTGGGAAAGACTTTTTTATTTTTTTATTTTTTTTTTGAGTTGGAGTCTCACTCTGTCACCCAGACTGGAGTGCAGTTGCCACTCCTGGCCACTGCAGCCTCGACCTGCTGGGGTCTGGTGATCCTTCCGCCTCAGCCTTCCAAGTAGCTGGAACTACAGGCATGCGCTACCACGCCCTGCTAATTTTTGACTTATTGTAGAGATGAGGTTTCACCAAGTTGCCCAGGCAGGTCTCAAACCTGCGGGCTCAGGCAATCCACTCACCTCAGCCTCCCAAAGCGCGGGGTTACAAGCTGAGCCACCAAGCCCGGCTGGCAAAGACTCTATGAGTTTCTTAGTTGGTTTGTTTGGCAGCTTTTTCACATGGTGGTTGTAGTATTGATATGCTTCATGTGTGAGTAGGCTCACTGCCTCCTGCAAGGCCAGGATGGCAGAGGACTCCATAAACTTGTGTTATTCCATAATGCTGTGCACTTGTGTTTGGGTTGCACAGGTCAACCTATGGGCCAGTAGGTGACATATATGAGTAGAGCTAATTAAAGCAGAAGCAGATGGGTACGGGCTTGATCATTGTTTATGGGGGGATGCTCTGTGTTGCTGCAGGCAATGAGGTAGTCTTTGGAATGCACAGTGGCCTGAGTTCCCAGCTCAGCCCCTGGGGGTTGGGGTAGGGAACTAGGGCAGGTAGAGCTGAATGACTAATCCCTCTGATTTTCCAGAGGTGGGAGAATAGCCCTGATGAGAATGGTCAGGGGAGCTTCCAATGATATGCACTGAGCTCTCTACAGGTTGGGGAGAGGGCTGCTTCAGCTCCATGGCCTGGATAGGCAGGAACACTAAAGGTCCAACAGATACCTCTGTCTAGCATCAGACTGCAGTATAGACAAGTGCTATGAAAGATGCTTATGGTAAAACTCATGTATACCAGGAGGGACTCAGAAAAACCCAGAATTAATTTTTTAAATTTATTTTTATTTTTTATTTATTATTTTATTTATTTATTTATTTTTTGAGTTGGAGTCTCACTGTAGCCCAGACTGGAGTGCAGTGGCCACTCCCAGCCACCACAGCCTCGACCTGCTGGGCTCTGGCGATCCCTCTGCCTCAGCCTTCCAAGTAGCTGGAACTACAAGCACGTGCCACCACACCCGGCTAATTTTTTGATTTTATTGTAGAGATGAGGTCTCACCAAGTTGCCTAGGTGGGTCTCGAACCCGCGGGCTCAGGCAGTCTACTCACCTCAGCCTCCCAAGGCGCGGGATTACAGGCTGAGCCACCCAGCCGGGTCTAAGATCATCTTTCATTTACCTCCCACACAATTAAAGCACATGATTCAAAATCCCCTAATTATCCTTCCTCCCTACCCCCAGGTGAAAGAGCAAGGGCATGACTCAAGATCTCATAATCTTGCTAGCCTTTCCCTGCATGTGATCACTGGCCCTTTTTTTTTTTTTTTGAGTTGGAGTCTCACATTGTCGCCCAGGCTGGAGTTCAGTGACATGTTCACAGCCACTGCAGACTCGACCTGCTGGGCTCAATCCTTCCGCCTCACCCTTCCAAGTAACGAACTACAGGCATGTGCCACCATGCCTGCCCTATTTTAAAAAAAAATTTATGGTAAAGATGAGGTCTTATCTAGTGGCCCAGGCTGATCTTGAACCCCAGGATTCAGGCAATCCTCAACTCCGCCTCCCAAAGTGCTGGGGCATTAGGCCTGAGCCACTATCCCCGGCTATCAGGAACTTTTTTTTTTTTTGAGTTGGAGTTTCACTCTGTTGTCCAGGCTGGAGTGCAGTGGCACACTTACGGTCACCGCAGCCTTGACCTGCTGGGCTCAGGCATTCCTTCCGCCTAAGGCTTTCAAGTAGCTGGAACCACCACAGCCGACTAATTTTTTGATTTATTGTAGAGATGAGGTCTCGCTAAGTTGCCTCGGCTGATCTCGAACCCATGAGCTCAAACTCCTCTCACCTCGACCTCCCAAAGTGCTGGGATTATAGATGTGAGCCACTTCACTGGCCTTATCACTAACATTTTAAAGTAACTTTTTGGGATTTACAGCCACATGGACTTATATTTTATAGTTCCTTTAGTAGGGGATGGAAAATTACAACAATCAAATAAACTACCTTGGTATATTTAGATAAACAACTTTGATTCAAACATGAGAAACTTAAGGAGCTCCCTATCTCTGAGCCTTGGCTTACAACAGTTTTACTGTTTTAGGAACATGTAATTAGGCCATAACATTGATCAATGAGATGATTTGCCTTTGAACCTAGAAGTCTTTTTCATATGCAAAATTAAATCAATGAATATTAAGGAAATGGGTACAGCAGCTTCCTTATTCAAAAGTCTCTGTATTTTGCCTGACAGTGGCTCACGCCTATAATTAATCCCAGCACTGTGGGAGGCGGAGGCGAGGGGATTGCCTGAGCTCGGGAGTTTAAGACCAGCCTGAGCAACATGGTGAGACTTTGTCTCTACAATAAGCTGAATGTGGTGGTGCATGCCTGTAATTCCAGCTACTTGGAAGGCTGAGGTAGAAGGATCGCCTGAGCCCGGCAGGTCGAGGCTGCAGTGGCCGTGAGTGTGTCACTACACTGCAGCCTGGGCAACAAAGTGAGACTGCCACTCAAGAAAACAAAACAAAATTATCTGTATTTTCTGAATCGCAAGTCAAAAAAATTACAGTTTATGTAATGCATTGGGTTTGGGGGGAGGAATAAGAAAGGAGGAAAAGCCGGGCTCGGTGGCTCAGCCTGTAATCCCGCGCCTTGGGAGGCTGAGGTGAGTGGATTGCCTGAGCCCGCGGGTTCGAGACCCGCCTGGGCAGGCGAAACCTCATCCCTACAATAAATCAAAAAAATTAGCCAGGCGTGGTAGCGCGCGCCTGTAGTTCTGGCTACTCGGAAGGCTGAGGCGGAAGGATCGCCGGAGCCCAGCAGGTCGATGCTGCGGTGGCTGGGAGCGGCCACTGCACTCCAGTCTGGGCGACAGAGTGAGACTCTAACTCAAAAAAAAAAAAAAAAAAAAAAAAGGAGGAAAGAGCAAGAGAGAGTAAAAAGGTGACAAGAGCAAAGTGGAGTGAACTTTTGCCTCGGCCAGTGTTTGATCGTAGGCTGAATTTCCTGTGTCAAATAAACATCGTGGCCTTAAATTTCAAACTGACCATGCTTGAAATTTGAGTCCTGACTTCCCCTGCAAGCTTCCACTTGGAGTCTTCTGACATCAGGGTATGGCAATCTTACTCTTTGCTACCATAGGCCCACTTCTCACAAGTCTATGCATCCTGTAAATGTTGTGATTATATGGCCAAAGAAGGCCCAAAAGAGGGCACTATGTTTTCTTGACATTCTGAACTATGACTTCCAGTGGCTGTCTTGTGATTTCTCTTCTTTTCTCTTCGAGTCAGGGGTCTCACTCAGTAGCCCAGGCTGAATTATAGTGACAGGGTCATGGCTTACTGCAGCTTCAACCTCCTGGCTTCAGAGGATTCTTCCACCTCAGCCTCTTGAGTAGCTAATGTCAGGCTAAATTTTTGTTTTTAGCAGAGATCTCTCTATGTTACCTAGACTGGTGATGTTACCAGGAGAAGGGCTGCTCCTCCCAGTGTAAGAAAGGTTGACAGTGGGTTCTTGTGTTTATGTTTGGAATGAATTCACGCACAGTCACAGAGAAGTGGGATAAGCAAGTAGATTTATTAAGCAAAGAGTACACTCTCAAGAGGAGAGTGGGCACAAACAGCTTATAAAAGCTGCTGCTTTTGCACCCAACAATTGTTGAGGTTTACCTTTTTTTGCTAGGGTTAATGAAGGGTGGGTTTTGGGGTGTGTTTTTCCTAGAAATGGGTTGTCTTAAGACTGGGTCTTTGTTACTCTTCCCTCACATCAGACTAGGGTGTTTTGGACTTGATGGGGTCATGCAGGTACTGTCATGAAGTCAGGTGTATGATGGGAGTTGGTGGCTCCTCTAAGTAAATTAATGTTAAAAATATTACAGTGGTTGGGCACAGTGGCTCATGCCTGTAATCCCAGCACTTTGGGAGGCCGAAGCAAGAGGATTGCCTGAGCCCAGGGGTTCGAGGCCAGCCTGGGCAATTTGGTGAGACCTCGTCTCTACAACAAATCAAAAATACTAGGCGGATGTGGTGGCTCATGCCTGTGGTTCCAGCTACTTGGAAGGCTGAGGTGGAAGGATCGCCTGAGCTCAGCAGGTGGAGGCTGCGGTGGCTGTGAGCGTGTTCTAGACTGATAGAGCAGGCAGATCAAACTAGGAAAGCTTCAGAGCTGTAGGATACCTGCAGCAGCTGGTGCAGAACCACGCCTACAAGCAAGCAGCTTAGCTGTAGGGATCTCACACCTACCTACCTGTGCAACTCTCATCAGACACACCTGCAGCACTATAGTCCACCCATCCAGGACACTTGTGGTCCACAGCCAGCCACCAGGGAGGAACTATCGTAGAGACTCTCAGAGCAAGCGCACCACTAGCCAAGGTTGACCTCAGATAACCATAACCTACTTTTACCTTCATTGCAATTTTTTTTGTAATGTATTTTTTTAGTTGGAGTGTCGCCCAGACTTGGAGTGCAGTGCACGCTCACAGCCACTGCAGCTTTGACCTGCTGAGTTCAGGCTATCCTGCCTCGGCCTTCCAAGTAGCTGGAACCACAGGCGTGCGTCACCACGCCCGGCTAATTTTTTGATTTATCGTACAGACGAGATCTCACCAAATTGCTCAGGCTAGTCTCGAACCCAGGGCTCATGCAATCCTCTCGCCTCGGCCTCCCAAAGTGCTGAGATTACAGGCTAAGCCGCCGCGCCAGGCTGAGCCACCGCGCTCGGCCTGGCAGCTTTTTAAACTGCTCATCTATGTATTTTCCTTGAAAAGATCCCGAAAATAGGCAACGGGAGTCAGAAGTCAGGGCGGCTCCAAGGCGGACTGAGCCCCTTGGCACGGCCTGACACCGAGTCAATATCCCCCTCCTGAAGCTCGATTTTCCGGGTGTAGAATGGGCCATTTGGTCCCTCCGGCTTGTGCCCATTGTAAAGAGCCGGCTCTGAAATGATACTCGGTCCTGTTCGCACTTGAGGGAAAAAGGCGCGCGTGGAAAGTTGCCCGCCCGCGGCGGCCAGTGGCGACGTGTAAGAAAAACTGCATTACCCTGAAGGCATTGAGGCGTGCTGCGGCGGACTCTGGACCAATGACGGACCATGACAACGGCGTTTCCGGGCGGTGGAGGCGGGACTTCCGGTTACCGCGTCGCGGTTTTGACACGCGGTGCTGCTTGGAACCCCGGACGGGACCCGTGTACCGGCCTGAGACAGGAAGGACATCTCGCCCGCGTCCTGATCCGAGCCTGACAGGCCCCCTTTTAACGGGGTGTTTCCGCCTCCTCAAACGCCTGGTCTCCGCAACCCCTACGCTGTGCCCTGAACTCTGTGACCCGGGGGAAACAGGCTTGGCGAGCCGAGGTCGGCCCGTCCGGGACAAAGAAGGGGAAGGGCTGGGGGTCGGCCGGGCCCGCGGGATCCCCTGCTCGGGCCCCAGGGTCCCCGGATGGCGGCGGCGCTGATGGCCCCTGCGCGGGTGAGTGGGCCGAGTTCCTGGCCTGCTGCGTCGCTCTGGTTCCGAGAGGCCTCGGGGCCAGGCAGGAGGCCAAGAAGGCCGCCGGGAATCTCTCGGTCGTCCTCTGCACCTGAGGCACGGCCGTGGCCGGTCGAGGGTCTCGTCCGGGTGCGGGTGGCGCGGTGGCGGGGAGGAGCGCTGCCGCCGAGGGGCTCGCTCTCGCTGTCCGTAAACCCAGCCTCGCCCGTGGCCCGCGAGGCCCCGCCCCAGCCTCCCTGGCTGGGCGCCTCCGCCGCGTCGCTGCCCGTCGTTCCCAGGTCTGGTGCTCTCTGCGGGCGCGCGCGCCTTAGCACGCAGTTAGTCTGTTCCACTCCCAGCCCACGTCCCTGCTCTAACCTTTGTCTGGAGCACAGTCCTCCGTCTCAGGCTCTGGCCTCTGCTCAGATGCCGCCTACTTGGAGAGTCCGTACTCAGGCCGAAGTGACTCTTTCCCAGGAACTGGCATTTTGTCACGTGGAAATAGTGGAAATCTGCCACGATGAAAGAAACTTGCTGGATTGAGTTTGACCAGGATGTTATGGGAATAAAGAGAAAAGAGATAAAGAGAACTTTTTAGAGCAGGAGCAGTGGCTCACACTAATCCCTGCCCTGTTAGTGGTGGAGATCGGAGGGTCGCTTGAGGCCGGGAGTTCGATAGCAGCCTAGGCATCACAGTGAGTCCTAGTGTCTACAAAAAAAAAAAACGGTAGCTATCATGGTATGTCGGGTCTATAGTTCCAGCTATTTGGAAAGCTGAGGTGGGAGGATTGCCTGAGCCCAGTAGGTCAAGAGTGCAGTGAAACTTGATCGTGTCACTACACTCCAGTCTGGGCAGCAGAGTGACACCTCTCAAAAATAAATAAATAAATAAAAACAAAAATAAAGCACTTGGAGCTGTCCTTCACTGAGGCCTTGCTGTGGGCTGATATGCAACCATTATGTTTCACCTCACTGAATCATCATCTCTTTGTATTTAAGTTCTGTTGTCAGCACTGCTTTTCACAACAGAAACAGCTTCATAGGTTCAGTTACCTGCCCTAGATTACTGTGGGTCTTAAGAATCAGAACTGAGAACCAGTGAACCAGTTGTATGTTGCCCATAATAGTCTGTGTTTTTACTGTTTTCTCTACCACCATGGAGTAGGAGGCCTTCCGGCAGGTGATCTTAAGCATGCAGGGACTTGGCATTTCAGGCAGTGGACCTGTGTGGGCAAGAAAGTGGCATAGAAGTCCCCAGGGGACTGGTGTGGTTTTTGTTTGTTTTCTTTTTTCTTTTTTTTGAGTTGACATCTCCTCACCCAGGCTGGAGTGCAGTGGCATGCTCACAGCCACCACAGCCTTGACCTGCTGGGCTCAGGCGATCCTTCCATCTCAGCCTTCCAAGTAGCTGGAACTACAAGCATGCACCACCATGCCCAGCTTCTTTTTTTGTGTAGAGACTAAGTCTTGCCAAGTTGCTCAGACTGGTGTTGAACCCCTGAGCTCAGGCAGCCCTCTAGCTTCGGCCTCCCAAAGTGCTGGGGTTACAGGCTTGAGCCACTGTGCCAGGCCCTCTTTGTTTTCTAAGTGGTTTCCTTCTGTACCGGCTGACACATGTTCTGATTGTGTGTTCTGAATGTTCCTTCCTACTCAGCCAGGATGGACATGACCAGTCCAGGGCCCATGTTCTCATGGCTATGGCCTTCCATGTCCTCTCTGATTCTTGTTTCCTGTTCCTGTTGTATCCTGGCCTCAAGGATCTGGGCTGGCAAGATTCTAGTAAAAAAGAAGTGATAGCTTCTGTTGGGCTTTCCCTGGACATCCATTAGGCACAGAAGGAGTGTCTAAGACAGTGCAAGCAGGTCCAGGCCCTGCCGCTTTTGAGGCAGGTGCCATCACTTCAGGTGACTCTTCTGTGAGGTGGGTGATGACTACATGTCTCTACTCCTGTCCATGGAAATATTTTCAGGTTTGCTGAAGTGGACATATTGATTGGAAGTATTTCACATCCTTATTAATTGTGCACTAACTGCTAATGGAGGGGTGTCAGGTTACATGATTAGCACATAGACCAGAGGGCCTGAGTAGAAATCTTGCTTCTGCTGATTGGAACTGTGACTTCAGTGAACTGGTAGAGCTCCTGTGGCACAGGTCTCTGAGTTTCTGAGTGTGACATGGAGATGATGATGGTGTTGACATCTGGGAGCTGAACCTTAGCCCCAGTGTTTCTTTTTTGTTTTTCTTTTTAGATTAGAAAATGCAGTTTATTTAGAAAGTAAATTAGAAAGAGAAAGAGGAGATTGACCTCCCCAAAGTAAGGAAGGGGACCAAAACCAGGAAACATGACAATGGCCATAGCTCAAAGAGCACATGGCCACACCAAAGTCTAGTAAGGCAATAGCCCCCAGTATTTTCTTTACAAACATTTTTTCTTTAAATCATTTGACTATTCTTGGTTAACAGGAAACTGTGTTGTGTTAGTGTGGCAATTGAGGCTGAGAGAAATGAAATGAGGTCCTCAAGGTCACTCAGCTTGTATGTGTGAAATTCAGGAGTTTGGTTTTAAACTTCAGGAGTCTGACTTCTGAGGTGGGGACTTTGAGCCCGTTTAGTATGGAATGTAAAGCCTTCACCATGAGTCAGGTACACAGGGAGGACCGATAAGACTCAGCTGCTTTTATTTATTTATTTTGAGTCCGAGCCTCACTCTGTTGCCCAGGCTAGAGTGCAGTGGCATGCTCATGGTCACTGCAGACTTGACCTGCTGAGTTCAGGTGATCCTTCCACTTCAGTCTTCCAAGTAGCTGGAACCACAGGCATGCGCCACCATGCCCAGCTAATTTTTTTATTTATTGTAGAGACTAGGTGTTGCCACATTGCCCAGGATGGTCTCGAACCCATGGGCTCAAGCAGTCCTCTCACCTCCATCTCCCAAAATGCTGGGATTACAGGTGGGAGCCACCACATCCAGCTGCTTTTATTGTTACTGGTGTTTTTATTGTTATTCTTTTCCATTCCTGTGATATCATAGAGTACTTACAGCCTATGCCTCTCAGTCCACTCAGAATTTCCTCACCTTACTTCTGTCGACAGTGGCTTCCTGCATAGGGAGCTGCTCTCTCCTCGACACTGCCGTAATTCAAGGCAGTGTCCACGTTCCCCTTGAGGCTGGCAGAGAACTTGCCCCACTGGAGGTGCTTGGTAATTTGGCCGTCGAGTGTCTTCTGCAGTGCTGGAGTAACAGGTTCTAGTTCTATTCCATAGTTCCATGGGGAACACACCTATCTCTGTCTTTCCAGGTGTCTGTGACCTTTGAGGATGTGGCTGTGATGTTCACCCAGGAGGAGTGGGGGCAGCTGGATGTGAC
>CAUYQG010210829.1:0-65918 GCA_963574415.1 Tarsius wallacei | reverse complement strand
CAACTTCCTGCAGGGCCTTTGCTGTTAGGGTTCTAGCTTTGCATATCATATTAATAGATATTCACTCTCTTGAAAAGAAAAATCTATTAGTTATGCCTGGGATGGGGATAGGTGAGTTAAACCAACTGGTTTAAACCATGGTCCTCAAATAAAAGAATCGAAAACAACAGACTCCACATGTTTATGAGCTCAAATACTAGAGGGCATTTCTATAAATCTTTTCCATTTTTTGATTCTTTTTTTTTTTTTCTTGGCTCAGGTCCGGATCATGAAAAGAAATGCTATACACTGCCAGAAAGAATATTTGCAGAACTTCCAACTCCACCTTGGTAAATCCCTCTGGTGCAGACTCCACTGGAGTGGTTTCTAGATTTCAAATTATTTAATATGTACCAACCACTAATGATATTCTGAGCAAAAAATCCACAGCAATTGATGTAATCAATAGTTAAGAACTCACAAAAGATATGAACAGACAGTCGACACATTAACTTGTTTTATAATCTTTCAATGAGTGCCTATTGTGGTAGGCAGCAGTACTTATTTCCAACTTTTTACTCTATTCTGTATTCACACTTTTCCCCATGTGACATGGAGTACATTTCCCCACTCTAGTAATGTTGAGCATGGTCATGTGACTTGCTTTGGCCAGTATAAAACTAATAGACAGGACATAAGCAAATGTTCGATGTATGTTTACATCTGCCTTTGCCATGGAAAAATTTTGTTTTAATTATCTGCTGCCTCTTCAGCCTGGCTCCCAAGACTAGACTTGGGCTCAGCCTACAAAAAAGGTCCAAACCAACTAGGTCTATATCTTTTTTTGTTTGTTTTTAGTTGGAGTCTCACTCTGTCACCAAGGATGGAGTGCAGTGGCATGCCCACGGCCTCCGCGACCTCAACCTGCTGGGTTCAGGTGATTCTTCTGCTTCAGCCTTCCAAGTAGCTGGAACTATAGATGCATACTACTATGACCAGTTAATTTTTTGATTTATTGTAAAGATGAGGTCTCACCATGTTGCCCAGGCTGGTCTCGAACCTATGAGCTCAGGCAATCCTCTCACCTCCATCTCCCAAAGTGCTGGGATTACGGGCATGAGCCACCATGCCCAGTCTTTTTTTTTTCTAATTATTATTTTAAAGATAGGTACAATTCAGGGTTAGGTATACAAATGGTCATTGTAAAGGTAAAGTTTGGGCTTTACTTTGGTAGGTCTATACCTTGAAGGAGAATATCCCAGTTGAGCTCAGCCTAGATCTGCTGACCCACAATCAACCACAGAACTATGCTTAACTATGTTAAATATTGTATGATGCTGAGTTTTGGTGTGATTTGTTACAGAGTGTTTTTACAGTAACTGTTGCCAGTGTGCTAGGCATTGTACCAGACCCTAGGAATATCAAGAAGAATTAGAAATAGCTCCTGCCCTTGAAATACTAGGTCTAATAGGAGACGTGTACACGAATAGAACAATAAATACAGTTAGTGCTACAAAAGGTCTGAGCTAGGCAATCTAGAAAAAAAAATTGATAAAAAGATGAGTGGCCACCAAGTTAGAGTTCCACTGTCTTTAGTTTACACTAGCCCTCTTTTTTTTTAGCCTTAAAGTTATTTCCTGAGAAAACTGACCTTTTGTATAACTAATCAAATCCCAGTTCTTGCTAGTGAATAATTTAGTTTGTTTATAAAGCATGTGTTTAAAATATACTCATATTTCCTTCATACATTTACATGTACTTTAAAATGACAGCAGATCCAAGATTAAACTTAGACTAAATAGCTACCATAATTTGAATTTTATTTCTGGGCAACAAAATAAGTGTATCCTTCTGCCTAGCCAAGAAAATATACAAACACATGCTTTATAAACAAACTAAATGCAGAGATGGACAAGGCATATTCTTTCTCTATATGTGAATCCAGGTTATGTGGAAATATAAGGGGCCAATGTTGGACTACCCAGGAGACACACACATTGCAAGTTCCTACCATTTGGAACATCTAACCTGAATCCTGCTGTGTGCTTGCATTAAAGTAAAAAGATGTCATCTTTTTTCTGCAGAGGAATTACTTTGGGCTACCCCTCAAAGACTTATGAAATTCTGGAGACAACAAGCAAGAAGGTGAGGAGTGGATGAGTAGAGGTTGAAAGTATTGATCTCAGATGGTAAGAGATTAATGCTACATGCCACAGTCTTTTCAGTGAGAAACATGGCTACAAATGCTCCTAGTCTGTCCTAGACTGCTAGGAGACCTGAGTAAAGGCACCCAAGTATCATATGCAAAACATATAAATATTCCTCTGGGTTTGGTAATTTAGAAATGTTGCTGGAGGATTCATACTATACCCGGGATCAGGGGACACTCAGCATGAGAAGACACTTGTTACTCCATACTTCCAAGACTTTGGCAAACATCGATAATCAGTAGTGGAATTCTCCCCCATGGATGCTTTAGAATTCTTCTATAAATATGTTGTAAAAAGTCACTATAATTTGAAACTTAAGCACATAAACTGAGGAGCCAAATAACCTAGGCTGAAATGTTGTACCTACTACTTCCTAGACACGTTTAGAAAAAGCAATCTTTATACCACAATTTTCTCCTATGTAAAACATCTATAGCACATTTTAGAAGTCTGTTGAGAGGAGAAAATGAGACAATGCATGTAAATTATTTAGAAAAGGGCAATGCACATAGAAAGTGCTACGTGATTGGTAGCTCTTTCTATTTCCCTATCTACCAGACTAAGCATGTCTTAGCTACCACTACCATCTGTGCATTAGGACATCATCATCAGAAATGTCTGAACAGAGAAAGAACATAAACATGTAGTCTACCCACTGATCCATTTCCCTTTCTCTAATACACACACACACACATACACACACACACACATGCACACACACACACAAACACACACATCTTGCCGACTAGGAAATAAAAGCTCAGAGAGGTTAAACGATTTGCTCAGTGTTAGTGACAGAGTTAGGACTAGGACTGGGTTATCCTGTTTACTGATTAAGTGCTATTTCTATTAAACTAAACTGAAGCATTATTTTAGGGCTGCTGATCAAAGTTGAGCAAACCTGGCCAGGGGGCATTGTGCGGTCTGTCATGGAAAATCACCACCAAGTTGCATAAATGAAGGTCAGACAAGCCAGGATGATTTTTATGGCTTGCCATTGGTACTATCCTTTCTTTTGGCACTCTAATTGATGGAAGGACTTTGGGAAGAAAAGTAGAAGCATAGCAGATCTCTCCTACAATTTAACTTCTCTTTTGTGGAGGAATCTGTGACTGAAGACCCTAAGCAATTCCTTGTCCACCATGATGTTGCCAAGGGATTTAATAATTTCGCTTTTCCAAATGATAGTATATTCTAGTAGTGGCTATATTTTACAAATGGTGTTGATTTAGCTCTATAATGTGTATAGAATCTCTTTCCAAATTTACTAAAGTCATTTTACATAATGCAAAACTTCCCCTTCACTCTCAAAACACACACACACACACACACACACACACACACACACACACACACAAATAAGGACCAGAATCACTGCTCCTTCTGGACAAAGATTGTTCCTGATAGAAGTTTTGAGGCTTGCTGCAGATTAGAGAAGAAGAATAAGGATGCCCACCCAATCTTCTGTCTACAAATGCTTTATTTTTGAGAGATGATGGATGGATGTGTTAGCCACTCTGGTATGGGGTGCCCATTCTCGGTGTTTACGGCTGCTACTTAATGCCGAGGCAAGCGACTGATGCCAAAGGCTCTTCTATATTTTTTCTCCCCTAAGAAGAGAGCTCAAGAAAAACTCATTTTTGACAAGTGATTTAAAACAGATAACATCGATTTTCCTTTCTGAACTCTGGGCTGGCTTGGTGTTACCCTCAGCCCCCGTGCTCAGATGTGAGTGCTCTCAGGAGAGGTAAAGTGTTGACATTTAGTTCTGTATTTCTAAGTATTAACACACATGGTGGGGAGCCTTTTACAATTACTCACTCATGCTGAGGTCTTGGGCGGCCTGTTTGAGCCGTTTTCTCCCCGATGCCCCATCAAGCTGCCATGAGCCAGCATGGACATTGTTGTCAAGTGTTGGCAGGAAATCTGCCACCACTGAAACCCTCCCAGAAGAAAGAAAAATGTAAAGAGGAGAAAATAAAATGAAAACTTAAATGATTCTTAAGGAACATTTTAAATGGCACACCGAAAGAACTAAATATCTACTACTCAACCTCTACAACCCTAAGTTGCCTGTTTTAGAGCAAGGGTGTCAAGGGACCACATTCTCCTATCTCTCTTCCTAGCTCTTTACTCTATCTTTCCATTCTCTCCTTTTGCTCAAGACCCACACAGAAGAGGGAAAACTCCCACAATTTCTGTGTGACCTGAAGGAATGAATCCTGTCAAGTTAGTTCCATTTTCCTAATAGGAGTTGTTATAATAAGTTTAAGAGGCCACCAGAGCCCTTTGAGTTAGGAACAAATCACAAATCATCATAACACTACACCTAGTCCCGTTTTATGACAGCAATAAATCAAAAGCAGCCTCACAGTGTGAAAACTAGCTACAGCAGTCACAAGTGCCAGGTTCTTGGAAATGCCAATGCCCAAACGTCTTTAGCTTTGCAGTGTATGTTTTGGCTGCCAGAGGCTCAATTTTTCAATTAAGGATTTTTTTTAAAGTGTGTGTGTATGTGAAAGAGAAAGAGAACAGCTTCAGGTAAATTTGCCAAGCCAGACAATGAGGCTCTTGTTCTTTATGAATTATATTTATTTATTTTAGCTTTACTTTTGTGTTCACATGACTTTTGAAAAGAGTATTGGATATGGAGTACAGCCAAAGGGTGTTTACACAAAATTTAATGTGACCTGGATTATAAATGAAATACAAGTCTCCTAAAGATGCTACATGGCTTGGTACCATCAAGGGCTCTAAAAACCTGCTGAGATTTCACCTACAGTCATGTTTCTTAGGTATTTGTTAAAATTCCACATGGTTTTGCAAAAACATGCCTTGATTCTAGGCAATTAGAATAACTTAGGAAGAGATTTGGAACATACCCATCATTTAAAGTTGGTCTTTCCTGATAGGAAGTTGAATTTTTTAAATGCCATTATCATTTCCTACTAATGTGAATTTCATACTTCTTACCCCTTTGAGCATCATATCTCACAGAATATTTTCAGCTTTACAGATGTTTCTGAAATAATTTATTAGCTATTACTAATTAATTAAAAAATCAAATGAGAGCTTGAATATGAAAACAATGAAACTGAATAATCGTAGTTCAAAAGCTTGTCTGGATATTGATATTTGACTTGAGTTGTTGCTAATAAGACTTAAAAAAAAAAATTACCTGGCACTCTCTTTTTCAAAAAAGAAAATTATGCTGATGTTATTTCATACCTTTAATTCAGGGGCCACCAAAAGTTTTATTAAATTTCTGCTTAAGTACATACTCTGTGAGATTAGCCACACTCTGGTATCCATGAATGAGATCAAAGAATCATCTTGGGCTGCTGCTTCCTCTTCATATCCTGTATCCACCTATCCACAGTAGTGGTCCGTTTCTTCCTTCACAATGTCTAAGCATCACCCCCTGTCTACTCAGGCAACATTTTCACAGCCTCCTTACTGACTACCTACTGTCTTTCATAGCCCTTTCATCCTTTGTGTATAGCAATATCTGATTAATCCCTCTATAAAACTCCACTTTTACTATCTTACTTCCCTAATGATTTAAGAAGCTACCATGGCTACCCATTGCCTGCCATGTTAAATCACACCATCAGCTAGCCAACGTAATTGTATTTGTCAAAAAATTAACCATCACGGTAGCACTCACTGACAGAGTCCCAAATACAGACAGACTTCAGAGAGGGTTACATCCCAGTGAGCTGGCTGTGATTAAGAGACTGGTCTTTGACAACATGTTTTTAGGTATGTACATTCTATTTCTTAAACTGCTCTCTCAACTCTGGGAAGTTGATTCATTCTAATAACATACACGAAGACAGCTATAAACCAGGGCACAGATGTCTTAATTTTCAGTGGGCCAACCACCACCAAGCCTGGGAACAGGGACTGGTCAAATCTGAACTGGGCACTCCCTTCCTGGTGAGTGGTTCCCCCCAGGAGACCAGACTGTTTATCAGAGGGTGTGTGGGGAGCACAGAACTGGAAAAAGGAAATTGATTGTTGCCTGAAGGAAAAATGCGTCATACTTATACAGCCCAACCTGTTGACCTTCTCCACCCAAGGGACAGCTCACACTAAGAAGGAAATAGACATATTCTTATCACCTAAATCAAAACACCAATCTCCCGGGGGAGTGACAGATAAACAGGGATGATTATTCCATTTGTTTGTTTGTGTTAGTTTCCTGTACTTCAACAAACAAACACACTCTCATTAGTTTCTAGACTTTGTGTCATTATGGTATCTCTTTGTGACATGTTTTACATTCAGTCTTGCTTTCATCTTAGGCTTTTTTTCTAACGAGGTAAGATTTCATAGATACACAAGTCCTTTTTACAATTGAAACTTTTCGATTTTAGGTGTTTTGACCACAAAGTGCTAACTTGGTTGAAAGGTGGAATAAAGTTCCTTGTAAGCATGCCCCCTCGCCATTCTTTATTCAGATCCACTTTGGCCCCTGTCAGCATTTCTCAACAATAATGTCAGACTATCTTGTACACAAATAATCCTAGCACAATTTGATAAGAGCTGGAAGAAGGGGTAACCATTATTTGTGAAAGAAATGCTGAGAAGAACATGCATCACTTTATCTTGTGAAGTCCTCATATGCTTCCCAGAATGGATGACACCTAAATGTGACCCTTAAGGGTCTGGTAGGTAGAATAATGGTCTCCCAAAGATGTCCACATTCCAATTTCCAGAACCTATAAATATTTTTTACTACACGAAAAAGAAGAATCAGGGTTAAAGTTGAAATTAAGATTGCTAATCAGCAGACCCTGCTGTGAGGAGGTTATCCTGGATTATCTGAGTGGATTCAATGCCATCCCAAAGTTCTTAAAAATAGAAGAAGAAGGCCGGAGAATCAGCATCAGAATGATGTGATATGAGAAAGATTCATACTGCTGAATTTAAAGATGGAAAGAAATCATGAGTCAAGGAATGCAGGAATTCTCTAGAACTTGGAAAAGGCGGGAAGACAAACTCTTCCCTCTATAAAGGAGCATGACTGTTATATTGACTGGCACCTTGATTTTAGCCCAATGAGACCATTTTGGACTTCTGATCTCCAGAACTGTAAGATAACAAATTTGTGTTGTGTTAGGCCACTAAGTCTGTGGTAATTTGCTATAGCAGCAAAAGGAAGCTAATAATAAGGGTAATAGGATTTCACCAGAAAAGGGGGCTAATAGAGGTCTTGTGGACAGGGGACATAACATTTAAATAAAGTGTTTGTGGTTTTCCAGGCACTGTGTCAAGTGCTTTCCATGCGTTATGCCTCAACAGAAGAGATTTATTTGTGTAGTAGATGACTATTAGATGAAGTATCAATAAAAGCTATTAGTGATATAGACTAGAAAAATGTGCTTTGGAATCAGTTGATAAACAACAGCAACAAGAATGATTCTACTATATGAATTAATGACATTGCATGTTCAGATTCCAGGAAGTCAATCACTTCATGAAGGGATGGTGTAAAATCACTTCTCTAGCCTACAATTCTCACTGCCATCTTGATATCTACACCTAGAGGTTCTATTTGCACCCGAGATTCAATAGCTTTTAAATTAAATGTATTACTTGCCTCCTGCAAAATCTATTTGTTCTTTCATGGCATCATTGTATTCCTAATCACTCAAACTTGAAATTTCTAAGTCATCTACCTTTTAATCTCCCTACGTTGAACCAATTATCATGTCATGTAGATTCTAGTTCCATCATCTTCCAGTATCTTTCTCCTCTTTTTTTTTCCTGATGCTACCCATTATGTGCCATTTTAAGCTATTATTTATGCTCTTTTCCCAATGAATCATAGATTTCCCTTCCCTACATCACACTGTCTCCATGAAGTTTTCTTGCTCTTTTCCTTCTCTGAATTCCTGCAATACTAATTGTTCTTTGAAACATTTAAGCCTTCTGGAAAGAATGTCTATTCTCGTGTTTCCCTATGCCCTTTCTCCCTCATTCCTTAGCTCACTATTGGTGACCTCACTACTCTCAGCCACTTTATTGAAGTGGCTTTCCTTCAAGTCACAAGTGACCTTCTTTTTACCAAATTTTAGAATCTATTTTGAGACTTCTTCCCTTAACTTGACCTCTCTGGGACACTGACATCATTGACTGTTCTCTTCTTTCTGAAACTCCTCTTCTTTGGATCCTAAACTACCCTTTTCCTTAAACTCCCCTTTGACTGTCTTACTCATTATTTTCCATCTGTTCTAATAACTACTCAGCCTCTTCTATTTTTGATGCTTTCCACGGTCTTAACCAAATCCTCTTAACTTTTCGCCATATACATACCTCTCTTCTCTAAGCATTGAAATTAAATAGTACTTGGAGAATGGAAGAGAGTTCTAGAAGTTCTTAACTCTTTTATCATTGGATTCTTTGTCTCTAGACTTTTTGAGTACTTGCTGTCAGCTCAGTACCATGCTAAATATAAAAGAGAATTAAAAAGTAGTGATGTTTACTTTTTAATTGACAAATACATAATTGCATACATTTATGAAGTACAATGTGATGTTATATATATATTAAGGAATTATTATATCAAGGCAATTAACACATTCGTTACCTCACATACTTATTTCTGGAAGGCTTTATATAGTTTTAGTTTGAAAATCAATTTAGACAGATGCAACAGATACATATAAAACTGTTAGAAATGTTTGGAAGGTTGAGGTAGGATGATCACTTGGGACAAGAGTTCAAGACCAGCCTGGGCAACATAGAAAGACTCCCGTATCAACAAAAATTAACAAATTAGCCGGGCATGGTGAGGTGAGTCTGTAGTTCCAGCTACTCAGGAGACTGGGTGAGAGGATTCCTTGAGCCCAGGAGTTCCAGGCTGCAGAGAGCTATGATCACATTACTGCACTCCAGCCTGGGAGAGAGTCCCGCCTGGGTGACAGGCAAGATCCTGCATCTTAAAAACATAAAAATTGTGAGAAACGACGTGTAAGTCAGGATTCATTCATTCACCATTGACAACGTCAATTAACACCAGTTGAGTGTAGTTACTAAATAAACATGACAACAAAGAAATGTTTCTTCTTTTATGGATAAAAAGGCACTCTGAACAAGCAGATAACTAGCCTTTCTCTCTCTTTCCTTCAATTGAGAGGCAAAGAGGAAATGATATGAAGAAAGTGCCCTTAATCATTCTGTAAGTTGTATTCAGTCTTTAACAAAAGCTCCTTTTCTGCCTCTTTTTCAAAGTTTGTACAGTTCATTGCCTGCAGTAGAAATAATTTAAGTTAATCTATCTTCCTGGGTTTGTTAAAATATTTTAAAACATGTCATCCTCATAGATGAAAAAATAGCAGTGGAAATCTATCTGAAGAATTATAGCAAGGAAAATATTTCACAGATGAATTAGGTTGCTTCACAACTGTCTCAGCTGAAGAATTTGTTCATTGGTTTGCAATTATAATTTCTAATAAAATAATGACAAGCATCTGATCAGATAAGAGGTATAAAAATTTATATATATATATATGTATATATACACACACACACACACACACACACACACACACACACTAGATTTATACTATACTATCTTTGTTTAATAGCAACTCCTGGTAGACGACATACAATAACAAAATCTTTTAGGTTCTGGCCTGAATGAGAATCAGATGAACTTAGGCATATCATGATGAAAATTTCTCTTTCTGGTCTATTAGGCTGCAGTTCCAAATGATCCGGAAACTTTGGAGTGCCATTCTCTGTCCCTGATTCTCCATCTGAATATTTAGAGACCACATTTCTTATGCCCTACAAATCAGAAAGCTTCTGTTCTTATACAAAACAATTTTCCTTTATGTAATTCTCCTTGTACAAAGGGAAAGCAAGCAAATCATCTACACACTGGTGCCTACCTAAATCCTTGTATGAAAACTATCAGAATTTATAATAGATGGATGATAACAACCTCAAAATAGATGTAATAACAAAAGCTTTGCAAATTCAAATAAAAAAATGTTGGAGCAACAAATATTTCAAAAACGATTTGCTCAATACACTGAACAATAAAAAATAGTTTTCCTCATAATATGTTTATTCTGATCCCTAGTCAAAATAGGTAATGTGAACTAAACTTTTGCAGTGTTTCAAATTCAAATCTTTCACTAAAAGTTTACTGCAGGTAAGAATCTGCAGTCCCATCCAACCTACTCTTTAGTACATCTCTTCAGGCACAGACACAGGGCTGGATATTAACTCCCTTTGGGAGATAGCCAAAAGTAGGCTAGAATATTTATCAAGCTGTTATCAAAGATTGTGCAGAAATAGATCCACACAGGCATGTCATCTGATTTATGACAAAGGTGACACTGTAGACGTTGTAATGTAGTAGGAAAAGTATAGTCTTTTCAATAAATGCCACTTGATTAATTGAATAATCATAGGAAAAAATTTATTTTGATTTCTATTTCAAACTACTTACAAACATCAATTACAAATGAATTATGATCAACATATGAAAGATAAAACAATAAAGATGCCATAAAAACATAAGTAGACATCCTTATGACTTTGGAGTAGGAAAGACTTTTTAAATAGATACAAAAGCATTAGACAGACAGAAAAAAATAATAAATTGACTATATTAAAATTGAGGGCTGGGCTCAGTGGCTCAGCCTCTGATCACAGCACTTTGGGAGGCCGAGGCGAGTGGATTGCCTGAATCTGCAGGTTTGAGACCAGCCCAGGCAACTTGGCGAGACCTCGTCTCTACAATAAATCAAAAAAATGATCTGGGGGTAGTAGTGCCTGCCTGTAGTTCCGGCTACTTGGAAGGCTGAAGTGGAAGGACCGCCAGAGCCCAGCAAGCCGACGCTGGGGTGGCTGTGAGTGTGCCACGGGCACTTCAGCCTGGGTGACAGAGTGAGACTCCAACTCAAAAAAAAAAAATCAGGAAGGTCTGTTTTTCAAAAGACAACACTAAGAAACAAATAGGCAGCCCACAGATGGGAAGAAGCTATTCACAATACACATATCCAACAAAGTCTCATATCTAAAACTATAAAGATCAGTAAGTCAGTATGGAAAAGTTGATACCCCATGAAGAAAATAAGAAAGACCTAAGCACCCCACATCACAAAGCAGGATATCTAAAGGACCAATAATTATCTGAAAGGTACTTAACTTCATTGGTATGCTAGATTGCAAAAATGACTCACTTTTTCTACCAGCTCTGTCTCTAATACTCATTGTCATGCAACTTGGTTGTACTGACTAACTCTGAATCTGAGCTAGGCTGGGTGACTCACTTCAACCAATGGGTTATGAGCAAATGTCATGCAAACAAAGGCTTGTAAAGCACTCACACAATTGGGTTTGTTTGCTTTTGCACCTGTGCCATTTCCATGAGAATGCTAGGGCTAACCTGCTGGAGAATGAAAGACTTGTGGAGCAGAGATGATTCACACTATTAATCCTGCTGCAGCCAGCCCAGATCAGCTGACAAGCAGTGGATACTCTCAGTCATGTATGCAAGCCCAGCCAAGAACAGCAAAGTTGCCAAATCATCCCCAGCTGGCTCCATACTTGAGACTGATATTTTGTGGTTGCTTGTTATGCAGCATTATTATGGTAATAGATAATGAACACAATTAATCATGAAAAAATTACAAGTAAAAATTCAGTGCATTGTTACTGCATACACTAAAATTGCTGAAATAAAAAAGATAGTAAATCCCAAATCCAAAGTATTAGCTAGAATTTAGAGCAATCAGAACCTTAATACATTGCTGGTTCAGTTACTTTGGAAAACTGTTTACAGTATCTATTACAACTGAACCTATGTATACCCTATGGCTAGCAATTTCACTCCTGGGTGTGTTCCAAACAGAAATGTGTATATGTGTTCAATACAAGGCATGTACTAATGTGTTTGTAATAGAACTGTTTGTTGCAACCAAAGAATTGGAAACAATGTATATTTCCATCAACAGTAGAACTAATACATAAATTGTGGTATATTTACTCAGTTCAATACTATATAGCAGTCAGAATGAACTACTACACCTATACTCTATAATATGGACAAAATTCACACACAGAATGTGAAGCAAAAGAAGCCAGACATAAAAGAGCACATATTGTGTGATTCTATTTGTATAAGAAATAAAAACAGAAAAAAGGAATCAATTCTATTAGAAGTCAAGAGAGTGGCTATTCTTGGGCAAAGGATAGCTATTGGAAGAGAATCAGGGGATGGGGTACCAGTAATATTCTATTTCATATCTGGCTACTGGTTGTGCTGCCGTGTTTAGTTTGTAAAAATTTATTGAACTGTATGCTTACATTTGCACTCCTCTACATGCATATTCTATTTTAATAAAAAGATTTAAAATTATTGAAGTTTTACATTAAAGAGGAGCAGTGAAATATGTATATTAGAAATGCTTCTAGCATTCTCAAACTCCTCCAGAAAACAGAAGAGGAGAAAATACTTCCAAACTCATTTTATGAGGCCAGCAAAGCCAGGCAAAGGACACTACAGGAAGGAAGGAAGGAAGGAAGGAAGCGGGGGGAGGGAGGGTGGGAGGGAGGGAAGGAGGGAGGGAGGGAGAGAGAAAGAGAGAGAGAGAGAAAGAGAGAGAGTGAGAAAGAGAGAGAGAAAGAAAGAAAGAAAAAAAAAGAAAGAAAAAAAGAAAACTGTAGGTTAATATTGCTGATGAACATAAATCCAAAAATCCTCCATAAGATACTAGAAAACAAAATTCAGCAGCACATTAAAAAAACCATTCACCATGATCAAGTGGGATTTATCCTAGGGATGCATAGATGGTCCAACATGTGTAAATCAAGTAATGTGGTACATTGTGTTAGCAGACTGAAGGACAAAAACTGGATGACAATTTCAATACTAAGAGCATATGACAAAATTTAACATCCTTTGATAATAAAAACTCTCAACAAATGAGGTAAAGAAGGATTATACCACAACACAAAAAATGCCATATATGACAAACTCACATCTAACATCAAACTCAATGAAGACAAGTTGATACCTTTTTCTCTAATACCTGGAGGAATACAAGGATGCCCACTCTCATCGCTTCTATTCAACATAGTACTGGAAATCCTAGCTACAGCATTTAAACAAGAAAAAGAAGTGAAGTCTATAAGTGGAAGAGAGAGAGAGAGAGGGGGAGAGAGAGAGAGAGAGGGAGAGAGAGAAAGTTATCCAAAGTGGAAAGGAAGACATTAAATTGCCCCTGTCTGCAGATGGCATGTTCTTATATATGGAAAATTCTAAAAGACCCCACCAAAAAAATTGCAATAACAACAAACTAGCTGATAGAGAAACCAAGAAAAAATCCAATTTAAAATACCTAAGAAAAAATAAAATGTTTAGGAATAAATTCAACTAAGTAGGTAAAAGATTTCTACACTGAAAATTATACAACACTGATGAAAGAAATTGAAAAAGACACAAATAATTGGAAAGATCTCCTGAGTTTGTTTTGAATTATTCTCTTCTAGCTATTTTGAAATGTATAATTGATTGATGTTAACTACAATCATTTTACTGATCTATCAAACACTAGGTCTTATTTCTTCTATCTGTTATTTATTTATTTTTAGACAGGGTTCTTTCTCTCTGTTGCCCAGGCTGGAGTGCAGTTGCATGACTATAGCTCACTGCAGCCTCAAACTCCTGGACTTACATAATTCTTCCATTTCAGCCTCCTGAGTAACTGGGGTTACAGGTGCATTCCACTCCAATCAGCTAATTTAAAATTTTTTTTTTGTAGAGACAGAGTCTCTCTGTGTTTCCCAGGTTGGTCTCTAACTCCTAGTCTCAAGTGATACTCTTGCTTTTGCCTCCCAAAGTGCTGGAATTATAGGCATGAGCCACTGCCACCATCCTCATATCCAACTGTATATTTCTACCCATTACTCAATCTTTCTTGACTCCTCCCTCCCCACTATACTTCCCAGCTTTTGGCAGCTATCAAGCTATTCTCTGTCTTCATGAGATCCACTTTTTTAGCTTCCACATATGAGTGATAACATATGATATTTGTGCTTGACAGTCAACTGATTTTGACAAAGATACCAAAAGCACAAAATGGAGAAAAGATAGTCTCTTCATAAATTGTGTTGGGAAAGCTGGATATCCACATGCAGAAGAATGAAATTAGACCCTTGAGATCTCTCACCATATTTAAGCATGAACTCAAAATGGATTCAAATTCCAAAACTAAAAACTATTAGAAGAAAACATAAGGGGAAAGCCAATGAAGGAATTCTGTAGAAGGGTGTGTCAAAACTTACTAGTTGGCTCCAATATACATTCTGCTTTTCTTTCTTTCTTTCTTTTTTTTTTTTTTTTAATGTAGGATTTATTGAGAGATCAGAAAATCTCCCAGAGTGGGAGGAGACCTAAGGGGATTGCCCTCTGCTTTTCTTTCTTAGCTAAATGTACCTAATTTTCTGTTGGGCTTTATTACCTGGAATATCAACTATACTGCCCAGGCTCTTTTGTTGAGAGGTAGCCTTTTAATTAAGTCCTGGCTAATGGGATGTAAGCAGAAGCAATATATGCATCTCCCTGGAAGTTTCCATAAAGGAGAGGACAGGTCCTTCTTTAGGATTCCTTTTCTTCTTCCTGGTGATTGCCGTATAGTCATGATAGCTGGAGCTTGAACAGTCATCTGGGACTATGGCACACAGAAATAGTGAAGCGGCAAGAGAAAAGGAGCACAGGACTGTCTTACTCTGTGTATTAGCTCTGCGCATTATAGAAAATGTTGTTCTTTCTCATGCAGCAGTTAGAAAACATTTTGTAGAGGATCAGGTGGTAACTATTTTAGGTTTTGCAGACCCAACAGTTTCTGCAACTCATTTCTGCTGTTGCAGAATAAAAGCAACCATGAACAATATGTAAATGAGTGACTGTGTCTGTGTGTCAATAAAATCATATTTCAAAAATCAAATGACGTGCTCAATTTGTCCTGTGGACTATAGCTTTCTGATCTCTGATCTAGATGCTCCTGCCAGCCAGTAAGCTCCATGAGAACAGAGAGGATGTGTGGGTTAATCTCCATTATGTCCCAGGCCCTGGCATACAGTCATTGATAAAAAAGAATTGTTTAAAAATTATAAGGACTTTTTAAAAAAGACCTTTAAGATATTACAATTTTCATATTACAGCTTGTTCCAAGAAAGAAAAGAAATTAAAACTGAATTTCATCAAGAGGTAATACAAAGCTCAAGGTGAATGGAGAGGAACAAAGGAAGAGAAATGTGTGTGTGTGTTATGTTTGTGTGGTCAGTTAACAAAGAGAATAATCCAAAAAGAAAAAGTTATTAGCCTTGTAGGTTTGTGGGGACTTCATAGTTGGCAAACAAACAAAGTTTTGTAGGTTACAGGTACTTTTCTCCTCCAGTATCCACGTTCTTTTGGATTCTTTTTATTTAAGACTGGTATCAGAAGTCTTGAAAAGGTGTTTTTTAAAAAAATTAGAGGATCTAACTGCGCTCAAAGCCTGGAAGAAGCATTATTTCTTCAAGTTGGGTGATCCTTTTCTTTGGGGTCAACTCCCTCATCCCATTCATCCTTCCCTCTCTGAAAATGGTCCAGGGAAACTCTGCCTGCTCCTTCTCTTGGCATTCCACAAATAGAACAGAGCAAAACATTAATAAAGAGAGAAAACAGTTTTCCATTTATTTTGCTTTCAGAAATATAGTTGGACTGGCCTGTGCCAGAGTTGTACTATATCAAAGAAACCATAATCCAAAAGACTAACCCTTTTTAAATGATAACCAACTGCATTTTTTATTTTCATAAAATTACTTTATTTCCGTAAAAAACAGAATTTCCATTTTTCCAATCAAGGAGCTGAGTTTCTAAAGCTTCCTGTGGTCTATTTACATTTCCTACAGCAACCTTCTTAAGCAAGAGACCAAGGAAAATATGAAACTTATTTTTTTTATTTCATTTTCCCTTTTTAAAGGAGACTGTATTTTCCTGACCTGGTTCAGGCCTTAGGAACAACAACAGTTTTCAAATAAAAATTAGCAACAAATTAGCAGGCACCTCTTTATTACAAAAATTATTGTTGGTTTTCAGTTATACCATTGCCTCTGGCTATGCGCTATGCATTGGAATACTGCTGCTACTTTGCCATTTTTTTCCTCAAGAGCATTCAATTACGAAAAGCAAGATAGTAAGATGAATCTGAATGTCTATGAACTGAAGAGTAGAGTCCTTTAAGAGACTGACAGATACTGCTAACTACTTAGACAAAAAGATGAGAGTAGGAAATCAAGACATTAGCAGAGTTGTGTTTATTCATTTGTTTAAACAATATTTACTGAGGAGTTCTACTTGACCATCAGGGTGTTAGGTGCTAGTAGAGGGAAAAAGAAAAGGTGTTAGTGATAGACCCATGAGTTGCTCTCAAGGCTTTGGATATACCAATAAAATGACTATAAAGTAAAGAATCCTGGAACTTCATCAAACACATTATTTTGAAAATGTTCTTGACTTTCCCACATCCTTTGGGGAGCAACAGCGATTTTAAATAGTCCTGTGCATGTCATTCAGCCTGAAAATTCTGCCGGCTTCCTCCAGCTGTTATGGTATCCTCACTTGTCTCATTCTCCTCAACATAAAATGATCCTTTAGAACTCATGGCTTAAGTTGACATTGCTTTAGGGGAATACATCTTCCTTCTCTGGAGAAAGCGCCAATTGAACTCTCTTCAACTCCATCCCTAGGTTCCCAGACTAGGTGGAATTTCTTACCTTGATAGTACATGTGAATAGAAAAAATGAGCAGAGTTCTGTCTTCTTTCTCTTTCTTGAGTGAAGACTGCCTATTGGAAACACGAGGTTTAGGTTAATAAGAAAGCCTCACTTTGGTACTCAATATAAAGAAACTTACTTGCCTGAAGTTACAAGCCACAGCCTTCAATCTGGCTTTACATTACTAATAAAAGTAAAATGTTGGTTTCTACTTGCCAACTTTTTTGTTTTATTTCTCAATTGGTTCAGACCTTGGATAGAAAAAAGTGATGTCATTATTGGACCCCACTTCCCTGGAGTCCAATATCTAGTGAAATGAGCCATTAATTTTGAGAAAAAGAGGCAGGAAATAGAATTTGCTGATAAAACTAAACCAAACAACGCTTAGGAGCATTTGATGAAGCCAGAATGAATGCTCTTTGAGCCTTGGACTTTAATAAGGGACATGTACATCTTTGACCTTGACTCCTTTTGTTAATTCTTTTGAAGGTTTACTTAAGGATAGCTTCTGTACTGTAGCTGTCCAGGCATGAGTGCAGGGGTCAGTAGACCATGGCCCACAGATTCATGTGACTTGCCACCTGTTTTTTGTGAAAAATAGAAGTTTTACTGAAACACAGTTATTAACAGGTAAACTGAGGCACAATAAAAATTTTAAAGAATTTATTCGAGGAAACAAATTGACCTGTGAATTGGGCAGCTCCAAACTCAAAGTGGTTTAGATGCTTCATTGAAGAAGTTTAAGGCATAGGCTTTCACAGAGAGAATGTCAAAGTCATTCAAAGAAAGTATTTGGTTACAGTTATAAAGTTGCCTTACTTGGTCTATCTCACTAAAAAGCTCCTATTAATAAATTTGTTGGTTGAGTTTAAGTTCTGTTTTTCCTTATTATAAGCATTTATAAGAAATAACTCAGGCCGGGCTTGGTGGCTCAGCCTGTCATCCCTCGCTTTGGGAGACTGAAGTGAGTGGATTGCCTGAGCCCGCGGGTTCGAGACCCACCTGGGCAACTTGGCATCTCTACAATAAATCAAAAAAATTAGCTGGGCATGATAGCACACGCCTGTAGTTCCAGCTACTTGGAAGGCTGAGGCGGAAGGATTGCCGGAGCCCAGCAAGTCGAGGCTGCGGTGGCCGGGAGCGGCCACTGCACTCCAGTCTGGGCCACAGTGAGACTCCAACTCAAAAATAAAGAAATAGCTCAGGTTAAGTTTCACTTCTGTTTGCAAATCAAGCAAGATTAAGGTCACTTATGAGGCCTAACTGGCTTTGTACCCTCAGGGATTCTTCAGGCCTGATCTCCATTTTAATTTTCTTTAACACAGCTAAGCCTATCCATTATGGAAGTAGTCTAAGACTATTTTCATGATATAGTGGTAAAATTGAGTGGTTGCAATAGATACTACTACTTAGATACTCTAAGCCTAAAACACTTAGTATCTGGCCCTTTATGGGAAAGAGTACCAATCCATGCATAAGCCATTAGGAGATTTTGGCCTTGGAATTTATAGTATTGACTTTTATCCTAGGCCAAGACAGGACTGATCACAAATAAGGGTGACTTGTCTATCTTTAATCCGCCATGTGCTAATTACACTTGTGTGTCTTGGAGATTGCAGCTTTACCCACAGAAAACTAGTGGACTTTATATGAAACAAATAAGAAGAGGCCTCTGTTATGTATACTGGAGATCTAACCTGCACTTAAAGGGTTGGAGGAAAGTTGATTAAAATGCAAATTAAAACAAAGGCCCCAAAACTATTAAAGAAAGTCAATACAAGTGATGCCTTCACTTAAGGTTTATGCTTACATGGATATTGTGCAAACACCTTGATCATCAGATAGAGATATTGCAGGAAGCTTTAGATGGACAGACTTTGGTGTCTTAAAAAACTGTTTTGTCTTTCTAAAAGGCAGAAAACTTATAGTTCCCTTACATTCTTTGAAAAATGTGTTGGAAAAGGAGAGAGAGGTTTAGTGGTTACCAAGTCAGGAAAGTAACTGAGATTCAAAGAAACTTAATGGAAGCAAAGTAGAATTGAACCTTAAGTTAGAACTTGCTGAAGAAGAACAAAAGTATCAAGAAGGAAACATATCTTCACCAAGAAAGATAACTTGGCCAACAGTCTTACTGTGTCCAAATGGAGGAGGTACTATAACTTAGGTTAAATAGAGCTCATTTGAATGATTCTATCCTTAGCCAGGTGTACTTCAGCAGCCCCATAAAGGAAATACCACTTGTACAATCACAACTCTCAGACCCAGTATACTCATAAACCCTACTACATAGAGGGCAAGATGGGACTTGTACTTAATAGTGAGAGAGCAAGGACTTTTCTAACTATGACCATTGAAGACAAAGAGTTTAATGTAAATTCCTATTTCAACACACACATCTATGAAGAGGTTTTTACATTTTCTAAAACTTAGTTTTTTTTTTCACTTAAATCAGAAAATACCTACTCACAGTGCTTTCATCAGGATTAAATACAAACTGTATGTGAAAATGTCTCATGCCATAGCTAGCATTTTTTTATTTAATTTTTTATTTTAAAGATGTGGAGTTCAATTCAGGGTTAGGTATACAAATGTTCATTATGCAGGTACCCTTGTTGATGAGATGTGCTCCCCACCTCACCTGGCAATTTCCCACTACTGTCAATCCCTCTCTTTTGGTATTATGATTATTGTTCAAGATACCCTTATGAGTGAGAACATGTGGTACTCAGTCCTAAGTTTCTGTGATAGAACACTCAGTATTATAGAGTCTAAGTCCATCCAAGTTGCTGTGAAGTTCATAATTTTGTTCTTCCTTATGGCTGCAAAATATTCCATAGTGTATATGTACCATATTTTTAAAATCCAGTCCTCATTTGATGAACAGCATGGTTGGTTCTATGTTTTTGCTATTGCGAACAATGCTGCAATAAACATGCGCGTGCAGGTACCTTTTTCAGAGAGTGATTTGAGTTACTCCAGGTATATTCTCAGAAGGGGGATTGTGAGGTCATATGGAAGGTCAACTTTTAGATCTTATAGGAATCACCAACTGTTTTCCACAGTCGGTGTACTAGTTTACACTCTCACCAGCAATGTAGAAATGTTCCCTTTTCCCTGCATGCTCTCCAGCATCTGTTGTTTTTTGAGTTATTGATGATGGCCATCCTGACTGGAGTCAGTGTGGTTTTAATTTGCATTTCTTTATGTTGAGTGAGGCTGAGCATTTTTTCATGTATCTGTTGGCTACTCATATGTCTTCTTTTGAGAAGTGTCTTTTCATATATTTTGCCCACATTGTAATAGGGCTGTTCTTTTTTTTCTTTTTTGGCACATTTGAGTTCCTTGTAGATCCTAGGTGTTAGGTCTTTGTCAGATATATAGTTGGCATATACTTCTTCCCAGTCTTTGGGCTGTCTCCCCACTCTCTTGATGGTTTCTTTGGCTTTGCAGAAATTTGTCAGTTTGATGAGGTCCCACTTGTCTATCTTTTCTCTTATGGCAGGGCACTTGGGGTTTTGGTCAAGAATTGGTTGCCAGTTCCAATTTCCATAGGGTGTCTCCCAAATTTTCTAAGGTTCCTATAGTCTGAGGCTTATGTTTAGATGTTTAATCCATTTAGAGTTGATTTTTGTGTATGGTGATAGGTAGGGGTCTTGTTTCAATCTTCTGCATGTGCTCAGCAAGTTTTCCCAGCACCATTTACTGAATAGGTTCTCCTCTCCCCAGTGGTGGAGGTTTTGTCAAAGATGAGTTTGTTGAGAAATTGAGGTTTTGCTTCTGGAACCTCAATCCTGTACCATTTGTCTATATGCCTGTACTTGTACCAATACCAGGCTGTTTTGTCTATTGTAGCCTTATAATAAAGTCTAAAGTATGAAAATATGACATCTCCCACTTTTTTTTTTTTTTTTTTGTGCTGAGGATTGTTTTGACTATTTGTGGTCATTTATGTTTCCATGTGAATTCTTGTATTGTCATTTCCAGGTCTGAGAAGAATGCTGCTGGTAATTTTATGTATTGCATTAAAACTATAGATTGTCTTGGGTAGGATGGACGTCTTAACAACGTTGACTCTTCCAATTCATGAGTATGGAATATTTTTTCATTTGTTTCATCTTTGATTTAAGAGCGCAACTCCTCCTTTCTTTTGTGTTCCATTTGCTTGAAATTTTGTTTTCCATCCTCTTACTTTGAGTCTTGAGTGCCCTTTCTGATGAGTCTCCTGGAGACAACATATTGTTGCATCATGATACTTTATCCAATTTGCCATTCTATGTCTTTTCAGTGGTGCATTTAGTCCTTTCGCATTCAAGCTAATTATTAAGTTGTGAGAATTTATCCCTGTCGTGTGGTTCTTATAGAGTTTGTTGTTACTGCTGCTGTTTGTTGGTTTATTTGTTTGTTGTCTTTCTTTTGATTTTTGGGTTGATTTATGTGTGTTCTCAATCTTTTTCCTACATTTTGGGAAGGGCATGATTGTTTTTTTTTTTTTTTTTTCTTCTGTGCTTAATACTTTCTTATTGTTTCTTGGAGAATTGGTCTGGAGGTGGCATAAACTCTTAGGGATTGAATGTCTGGGAAGGATTTTAATTCTCCATTGCTGATGAAACTTAGCTTAGCTGGGTAGGTAATTCTTGGTTGAAATTGGTTATCTTTGAGAACTTTGAAGATTGGACTCTAGTCTCTCCTAGCCTGAAGTGCTTCTGTAGATAAGTCTGTTGTTATTCTAATTGGTCTTTCTTGGTTGGTAGACTGACCTTTCTTTCTTGCTGCTGTTAGGAATTTTTCTTTTATTACTTTGTGTAAGTAAACCACTATGTGTCTAGGAGTTGGTCTTCTCATTTTTTGTCTTGCAGGGGTTCTCTGAATCTCTTGTGTTTGAATAGTCATGTGTCTGATGAGATGAGGGAAGTTTTCTTGGATAATTTCATGGAATGTTTGTTTCAGGGTGGTCTCTGTCTCTCTATCTGCCCCAGGGATTCCAATCATTCTTAGGTTCAGCCTCTTGATATAACCACTCATCTCTTGGGGGCTTTGTTCTGTCTTTTAAAGCTTCTTTTCTGTGTTTTTGACAGTTTGGGTTAGTTCCATATTTAGGTCCTCACACTCTGAGATTCTTTCTTCTGCTTAGTTAATTCTGCTTTCCATACTTATCAGTTTGTTATTCCATTTACTCTAATCTTTATTGCTGTTATCTGTTATAAACTCTCATTTTTTCTTCTTATCTCTCCTCATTTCTATTTACTTTCTCTGTTAATATCTTGATATCTCGGTTTGTGGTTTGTGACTAGTCTGAATTCTCAGTTGTTGTCTTCTCAGGGGTCTATATAGGACCTGTATTCTTCCTTTGTTTTTAATCATTTTTGAAGGTTTTCCTCCCTCTTTTTTTTTTTAGCCTCTTCTTTAATTCTGTTGTTCATTGATAAGGGGGATAGCTTTTACTTTTGTTTGTTCAATCTCCTATTCTTCCTTATGTAAATCCTCTGGTTTTGTTCAATTTTGAAGTAGGATTAGGGGTGGGAGGTTGTGCTTTTTGCCATTCTGAGATTTGATTTAGGGGGGAGCTGTGATTCAGAAGCTATCTGTAGATCCCAGTATTTGATGACAGGTGTGTGGGCCCCCTGGAACCCACTTCCCACCACTTTATAATCTGTTCATGCAGTGGGAGTGTATGTTTGCCCTCTGAAAGCAAAATGAGATCAGAAAAAGGAAAAGAATGGAAAATGGAAGGAGGAAGATGAAAGGATGCTGAAGAGACAGAAGAAAGACAGGGAAACAGAGAGATGCATCAACTAACAAACAGAGAAACAAAGACAGAAGAAAACAACAAAAAAACTCAAAACATACAGGCAATCATACAAACAAACCAACAAAACCTCCTGTTGATGTACTCACCCTCAAAGATACCCACACACAAACAGAAAATCTAAGAAAAAAAAAATTAGAATAACAGAAACAAAGCAAGTCAAAAATGTAAACAAAAACAAGAAGAGAGAAGAAAAAAACAAACAAAGAAACCAAAACTCACTGTGCGGCCATTTAACTGCAACCACTTTTGATTGCTGCTGCTTTTGGTTGCCACTCCTTTTGGCTGCCTCTGCTTTTAGCTGCTGCTGTGTTAGGGAGTGGCACCCCTCTGCAGTCCATCCCCTCTGCTCTCAGTGCAGGCTTATAGGGTTATTCTCAGTGTGGATCAGAAGTCCTGCAGACTACTGTGGAAGGAGGATGGATCAGATCCAGACCCTCCCAGACCCTCATCTGCTGTTGCCACTGCTGTCAAATCTCCCGATCAGATCAGACATGTCCGTGCCTGGTCCAGCGTGGGGGAGGAGTGTCTGTCTCTCCAAGTCCAATGGTCAATTCCAGAGGGGTGTGGGGATAGCCTTTGGTTCTCAGGTTGGATTCTGGACAGAGCTGGGTGGGGCAATGCAGGTCTCTGCCTGGACCCAAGACAGAGAAGATGGGCCAATAGGAGTCTTCTCACCAGTATGGGGCTTTGTTCCAGCTTTCCAAGATCTGCCTTCTCCATGGTTCCTGCTGTTAGTGTCCAACCTGCTGCTGTAGGTGATTGCCTGGGCAAGGTGCCAGGTGGTGGGGAGTAGTTGTTCTCTCCTGCCTCCTCTCAAGAGAGCCCCAAGAATGACAGACAGACAATTCTGTGCACTGGGGGCTCCAATCTCAGGGTGGTGGTGGGTTGCAGTCACTTCCAGAGGAGAATCCCAGGTGCATGAATTGAGTCTCCCCTCAGATGAACTTTCACTCATCCACTGTCACATACCCACTCACGCAGAGAATCTTTATGGACATTCACTTTTGCAGAGACTTTCACACTCCAACCAGTTCTGTCACCATCTTGCCTTTCTCCTCAAGTGACTCAATATTTATTTAATACCATTTCCTTCATACCTCTCTTATAATAAAAGATGATGGGAAAAAAGCAAAAACACAAACCTAGATTTTGCGCAGAATGAGTCCAAAAGGTCAGTATTCTCTTCCAATCCCACAGCTTCTTATTAAAAACAACAAAAAAAGAGTGTTACAATTATAGCAAAGCCTACATCAAAGAAAACTTTTCTCAAATTTCTCAATAAACTAAAAATATCTATGAATTTTAACAAAATGACAAGTGATAGCAATGCTGTAAATAAAAATTACGAGAAGACCGTATGTCAAAATGCAGAGAGAATTTCCACTGAATGAATCACCCATAATGGAATGCAATGCATGTTCTTGGATTATACAACATATTCTCCACCCTCTAAATAAAAACAGGACAGAAGGCCCTGAAAATGGTAAGAAAAACTTTGTCTCAAATCAGTGGGGGCAGGGTGTGTACTATTTAGGAGCCCATTCAACAAATGAGTAAGAATTGTGTGTCAGGCAAAGTCATTGCCATTTTCTGCTTTCCCATCCCATTTAACCCTCCTTCCAAATCAACAAGAACAGCAAGAATACTTGTAGATAGGCATCTTCTTTGCGAGCTAAAAATATGTGTTAAGAAGCTAGATCAGGATTCACAAAGAGCAAACATTGAAGTAACAGTACAGAGGCATCTGCCTGGGAGGGTTTTTTGTTGTTGTTGTTTGTTTGTTTAATCAACGGAATAGAAAGAAACCTCAATTTCAATAGCAGCATGAAAATCTGCATTGAATCAGTAAACTGAAACACAAATTTGAGAACCTGACACAATACAGATTTAATGATTGAAGTTATTTGTATTAGTTTATTCAAATAGTAAACATTTATTTATTGAGAATCTACTACATGCCAGACACTGTAATAGGCACTGGAAATGTAAGAATAAATAAGACAAGATTTGGTTTCAACCACATGGTGCTTACAATCTAATTGAGAATGAATATTTACAAGTAAACAAATACATAGAAAAATAATTGTAGATTTTTAAAAGTGATATGCAGAAAATATAATGGATGTATAAAACAAAATATTTTGGTGGAAGAGAACCTACTATATATAGGGCAGTTAGAAAGGCCTCTTTGAGAATGACCTCAAGGTATAAGACAAAATACGGATAAGGTTAAAATAAAAGGTCTATGTAAATAACATAAAAAAGCATTTAAGGCACAGATAAATTTTGTTCTTGGAGTAATAGTCAGGCCATGTAACCAGAGCATAATGTATGTGAGAAAGACAGTGACATAAGATGAAGTTGAAAATACAGACAGGTGTCAAATTTTACAGAGCTTTCACAGGCCAACCATAAAATAGAAAAGATATTTTTATTGTAATGTTAATAGGGAGCTTTTGATGAACTAGAGAATAACAACAAACATAAAAAATAAAAAATGCAAACATAAAAATATTTCAGGAAATAGTGACCCCAAACTTTCCAAATTCAGTGAAGAACATTCATGTAAGCCTTAAAAAGCACAGTCAACTCAAAGGATGATAAATACTGAGATCTGCTCCTACACACATCAGATTCAAATTGTTAAATGTCAAAGATGAAGAGAAAATCATGAAAGTAGCAAAAGAAAAAAGACTCATCACATAGAGGAGATTAGAAAGTCTGAACCTAAAGTTAATCTTTTCAATAAATGAAGTTATTGAATTTTTTCAATAACAACAACAAGCTGGGGTGAAGGAAAATGTGGCCGAATGGTACATGTTTCAAAGAAGAACTTTTGCTTCTCCTTGTTTTTGCTTTAGTTTTTGTTTCAGAAGAAAGGAAGATTAATTGTTTGAAAATAATGATGCAGGGGAAGCACCTACCTTCACCTCATGTACGTGGGATGTAGAAGAAAAACACTGTTTACGTCAGACACCTGCAGAGAGAACTTGACCTTGGAGAATAGCCTGGTTTTAGTCAAGGTAACAAAAAACAAAAACATTGGAGAAAATGCTGAATTTCTAAGGGGTGGTGCAGTTCTCAGATAAAATTGATAAGAAAGGTGTTATATAAGAATGACAGAAAAGAGAGATTCTATTTAAGAATTATAGGTATCCCAGAAGAGAAGGGAACAGAACAATAAAAAGGAAACTAGCAAAATACAGCAAACAAGAAAAAAATGTCCTTGGTTATACAAATATCTACAGATTAAAAAGATTCCTAAATTTCAGGTAAAAATTATGGGTAGTGTTGGGGAGTAGGTAGGAGAGAGAAGATGGAACCTATACACAGATAGATTTCAGAATTGTTTTTAACTTAAAGGGAAATTTAAAAAAATTATACAATTTCAGATAGAAAAAAGTTTGCAGCACGATTTTTATGTGGTTATTATTAATGTGGAAGGCAATGAAAAGATATCTTCATGTTCAAGGACTTAAAATTTTATATTTTCCTGAAAAAATTATGTGAATATTCATCTAAGTTGAGTGGAAAATTGATCAAAATCAAGAACAGAAATGTCATAATGCAGCTGATACTACCATATAGTGATAATTGTGTTTATAAGGAAGATAGAGTTATTGAAAAACACATTATAAAAACAATAATTTAAATAAAAAAATTGGGGTTTAAATTCTTTTCCATAGAAATCTCACTAACAAAGGTAGTTGAGAGCCATTACAGTTTACAACCATGAAACCTAAATATTATGGAGGAATTCTAGCAATACAATACAATTTGTTCACCAATCACCAATCCTAATAACAGTAACATGTCACAACGCCTTGCATATGTTTTTATTACCATTATAATTCACTGTTGTGATAAATTACACCATTAAAAATAGACATATTGCAAAGCAGGAGTATTTTGTTTTGTTTCCATGAGCACTTGGTGCTAGATATCTACTATTTTAGATTTATAACCAAGAGTGTTTTGTGAATCTAAAATATATTTCTCACTCAATACTATTTTTTTAAAACCACTTCATGTAGAAAACATTTCTATACAAAAGGAATGGAGATAATCATGGAACTAAATAAACCATTAAATTAAGACTGTATAATGACTGTAACTGTGATTAGTAAGAATAATGATTATATGTACTGAATACTTATGTATAGCCAGACACTATTCTAGCACTGTTTTAGGTCCTTTACCTGTATTATCTCATTTCATTCAAATAACAGCCTTCTGAGGTTTAAGTCTTCATTTTATACATGTGGAAACTAATAAAGTCACACAGCTAGTGAGTGATGGACATCAAATTCAAACATAAGAGTATGATTCCTAAGACCACCTCACCAATCATTAGACACAGCCCTTGAAACAAAGCCTGAAACCTTGATAATTTGAAAAAAAAATGTAGGATTAAATATAGATTCACTAAGTTTAAATACAACCTATGGCATAATATAAATACTTCTGCTTTGCATGTCATATCAAAAGTGTAAAGCAAACAAATCATTGTTTATGTAATAAAAGAAAATAAAGGAGAAAATTAGTAAAAACAAGCTAATCTCCCCTATTAAAATATTTTAAAATTATGTTGGAAATATTCTACATTTCTACTTCTTCTTCCAACTCTGATATATTTGTCTAGTGGAACAGCAACATCAAAAGATGATCAGAGCCTGGAAAGTATATACTGTACCATAATCTCTATAGAGGCAAAGCCTTTTGTTGCCTTTTGGACCAGATGGGAGCCAGAGACCCAGTGGCAACAGATACTCAAGAAAGATCCATAGATCCCCAAAGTGGATTTTCCTAGAAATACTTGCTGTATCTCCCAGGCCTCTGGAGACTGAGAGTCATACATAACCCTTGAGTCACAGAAGAAATAAGGCAGATAGCTTTTCCCTGGTGACTCAGCTAATGACTTTGGGTGGACTATTGGATACATCAACAGTTCACCAGAGCACAGACTGTTGGGTCTTCCTCCACATGTCTGTCTGTCATGGTTTAAGAGATCCCAATGGTTGGTTTGAACACCAAGGTAAATCAAACTATAAGTAGATAATGGTAAATACTGACACATTACTGAGGAATCCTAGCAATAGATTACAATTTTAACTTTGCTTACCAATCGTCAGCCCTATCACTAATAACACTAGCATATTACAATGAAAAGTACTTCCACACATAAGGGGACCCAAAACTCAAAAAAAAAAAAAAAAGAGAGAATAATGAATAGAATATCTAAACTAGGGAAACCTGTGAAGAAACAATTGCCAGATGAGGCAGATGATAATATTAACAAAAATAATAACAATAATATGCACACTTAAGGAGATTCTATTACAGAATACAATTCATGATTTTCATATTAAAAATCTCAATGAATGACCTAAACATAGGGTAGTCACTAAGCAAATATGTATGAGACTAGAACAAAGTAGGCAATCATCTAAATTGTAAACTTTCCAAAAGAAATAAGAGAAACAGAAAATGGATAGGCAATCATAATTTTTAAAAGTAGAGAAAATTTATCCTAATTTTAAACTCTTTTAATCTGCATACCTTTTTTTCAAATCAGGATAATGTGATCTGATTTTTTTAATATTAGATAAATAGCTGTGTATTCTTGAATTTTAGGGATAAGTAGATAATTAGTGAAATTGAAAGCACCATAAAACTTTAAACTAATAATGAAAAAATAAAAATGAATAATAACTTTTAACAAGTAGAAAAGGAGAAAGAGCTAAGTGAGTTAAGAACTAAAAATATAGTAATAAAGTGTTATAGTGGGAATAAGTGAAATATCATAGTGGTCTGAACTACCTTGTTGAAAGAGATGGTCAAAATATAATAAAAAACCAAAAACTAGTCTTCTACCACTTAAGAGAAGTATTCTTAAACTTGAGTGATATAGAAGAACTAAAAAACACTAGAAGTAAAATTATCATGTGTAATAGCAAACAAAAAGCAAGTAGGTCTGGCTGTTGTTTTCCTAAGGTTAAATGCTTCAAAGAGAGCAAAGAAAGACATAGTAATGATAAAAGATGAAACTTATAAAGACATGTCAGAAATCAATGCAAATACACCAAAATCAAAATTATTAGAAACTTGAGAAAAACTTAATTTAAAAACTAATTCTTGTGGGATATCTTACTATAGCTTTCTCAGACATAGACTGATCTAGCATGCAACATGACCTGAGCAACAAAATTGTGTGTGTGTATAAGAATGTATGCTAGAAATTTGGAATAAAACTTTTTCCCATCCATGGGACATTTATAAAAATTACAAAAATCTGATATGTGGCCATAACCTTTTAAAATATAGATTTTACAGATTACATTATTGCCTGAATTCAAATTAAAAATTACTTTTTAAAAAAGCTATTTTGGGCCAGGCACAGTGGTTTACACCTATAATCCCAGCATTTTGGGAGGCCGAGGTGAGAGGATCGTCTGAGCCCACAGGTTCAAGACCAACCTGGGCAACTTGGCGAGACCTCATCTCTACAAGAAATAAAAAAAAATTAGTCAGACATAGTGGTGCATGCCTATAGTTCCAGCTACTTGGAAGACTGAGGTGGAAGGATCACCTGAGCCTAGCAGGTCAAGGCTGCAGTGGCCATGAGCATGCCACAGCACTCCAACCTGGGCAACAAAGTGAGACTCCAACTCAAAATATATATATTTGAAAGGGTATTTGGAGCTAAAAATCCTTCTGAATAAGACATATCATTTCCAGTAAGACCCAGCTCAAACAACAAACAGAAATTGAAATTACAAACCAACTAAATGCAATGAAGAACAAAAATGCACTACATAACCTAGGAGCTAAAAAAACCTACAGCTGAAAATAAAAATAAAATAAAAATAAAGCTAAAAAGTTATTCAGAAAGAAATGTTCAGCATTAAATGTCTTTGGGAGAGAATAGCAATATGGTACTTAAAGCTCTTTTAAAATATTATTTAAAAAAAAGGACAACACATTAAAAAGAAGAAAGCAACAGGAGGAAATTAATAAAGTTAGAAGGTAAAATTAATTTTAAAAAATAGTAGAAAGCACACACAAAAATCCTAAAGCAGCTTCTTTGTAAAGAGCAGAAGAGATGAAAAATAAAATGAAAATATATAAAATACATAGGATATTCTAATTTTAAAAAACACAATAATATGTCTGAAATAGGATAAGAAAGGAGATATAAACACAAATAAAATGAAAATAAAAAATTTTAAAACAAATAGTATGTCTATTCTCTGCAAGTTTGTAAACCTGGAAGAAATGGATAATTTTTTTAGCAAATCATAAATCACCAAAATCAAGTCATGAAGTAGAAATTTATGAATAGATCCATTTCCAGGAAAGATACTTGAAATAAATTGATGATCTTTGTAATGGCAAGGCTGTAACTACCATCAGCAATAGAAATCCTTGTGGGTTAATAGATGGAAGTTTGTATCTCAGTTACATCAGTTCTAAACAGATGTGTTTAACACCCTCAAGAAACATTTCAGGGACACTCTTCCATCTTGTGGACCTGCCATTCTCCAGAGCCTGGGAATCCTCTGCTAACCCTTTGCGTTTGGTATGAAGGTGATAGAAGAAAGAGTGTGAAAATCAGATCGGAGGTTTCTTAGTCTTAGTAGTGATTTAAGTAAATTCTGCCCACATGCCTGGCCTAGAACCTAGTGTTAGGCCACACTTAAGGGAGCAGGAAAAGGAGGCCACATAATCATCTGTGTGCCCGGGAAAGAAGGGAAAAGGCTATAGCGAATGAACAACTGGCAAGTCTTTGCCACAATATTCTGCTATCCTAATATATTCTGATAAAGTGGCTGGTTTCACAGCTTTTTGTCATTAAAGAACTGATCATCCCACTGGTGTGCTGGAACCTTCTTAGGACCACTGGATAGGAGCTAATTGTATTTCTTTCCAACTCTGGGTGCAATGACATTACATTGGTAGCCATAGTAGAAGTATTTATGCCACAGGAATGGCATTCACTACAAACTAGGGCAATTCATCAACATCAGTCCTCCCTGAGAGCTGATTTTTTGAAACACTGTTTAAGTTATTCTAAGCCATAGGAAAAGATGAAAAACACAATTCAGCCAGCAGAATTAGAAAGCCAGCAGAATTAACAAAGATAGAACCCTCTTTTTAAAAAAGTAAATATTGCTCGACCAACGTCCATAATTCATATAGATTCAAATCTAAATAGATTATCAACAAATCAAAAATCCCTTTTAGAGTATGTTCCCAAACAAGGTCTATTTTTATTACCTTCCTAGGGAAGGGAAAGTCCTGATTCTCAACACACAGAGGGGAAAAAAAGTACAAACTACAAAGAGCGTCACAGGTGAGACAGTCTCAGGAAGCAAAGCATCAATTTCAAAGTGGCCAAGTAGAGAGGCAAGAACAAAATCTGGAGTGAAAAGTTCAGACAAGATGGAATAAGTAGGTGGGAGAGAGCAAAGAGGAGGTTTTTCCAATCACCCTCACAGAGGCAGGTAGCACATTATTCTGCACCTGTGGCTAAACATGCGTATGGAGGAAGCAGAGCCAGCTTAGTTTCCTCAAGAGGCTCCCTCCTACCAGCCAAGAGTTTCCTCGAGTTCACTTGGGAATGTCTTTAATAACTCTCTGAAGAGTTTCAAATGCTAGAAGGTAAGTCTCTATGATGATTTCTCCCAAACTCCCCCCTTCTTCCAGGCTATTTGTGGGAGATGATCATGGCAATACTGGATCCAATGACAACATGATGTTCAATAGTTCTCTGTACCTCTGGGGAATTTCTGGGGCACAGTGGAAGGTGTAAGGTCACGCTGCATCAGAAATATGGAATTTAAAATTTTCAACTCTGTTAATACTGTTCCTTAAGGCCTTGACAAAGAATAGGGCAGAAAATATAAGTAGGCTTTTGAAAAGGAGATAAATATTATCATCATTTGCACTTAATATGATCATATATTCTGAAATCCCAGGACTAGTAACTGAAAAGGCATTGTTTTTAAATTACAAAGTTTATAAAACCAAATATAAAATCTGGGATTATGAAAATGATTTAAAAAACAAGCAAGATGGAAGAGACATGGACTGAGAGAAAAATCGAAACAGTGCCATATTATGGAAGCCAGATTTTAGAAATCTTTGAAAGGGAGTCATAAGTCATGGTAGAGGCTGTAAAAAATCATGAGAACAAAAGTAATGGGTGATGCCACTCATATGGACTCAGTTCCTGTAAGAACCCCTGGGTATGAAAGACTTGCTATCTTATCAGTTTTCTGAGACCTTAGTCCCCCACTCCATTGATGACTTAAATTTTGGATAATGGCAAACAGACACACTCCTTTTGTAAAATCAGGAACCAAGTGTTTTATTTTTACATAACATCGCTGAAAAATTCTTCCATTTTGCAGGTCACATATACCAACATGGATAAGACATGTGCCAAAATCTACAGAATTCTGGCACTAAAGGGCTGATTCTTCCAGCTGAGGGGAAATAATTTGACACCTCTGAAGCTGCATACTTGTTCCACAGTCTACGCCATTCAAGCACATTTCAAAACATCTCAGTCAGCAATATGCGCACTGAATACCTCCTCCCCCAGATTGGAGCAGTTATTTCTCCTTTCTGATGTGGCCTTGCAGATACACTCTGTGGTATCACTGTTAAGCTTTTCATTTTTTCCCCACATTCATCGACAAAGAAGAAATGACTCCCTTTAGCTGCCTGTCAAAATCATCTGAGAATGCTTTTTAACAGTTCCGAAAATAGTAGAATAAGGCATTCGTAAGAGTCACAAAACAAACCTGACAATTCAGAGGAGAAAAAGCAACACTAATTTTGCTTAGAATATTCTTTTTGTGGTAGAACATGTTCTGTTTTTGGCTTGCTAATTTAGGTCACAATAAATACTCCATATACAAATACTTTTGTTTTGAGACCCCCTGCAGCATTACTTTGGACATGATATTTTAGCACTTTTGATAAAGTTATTTTTTTGTATGCACATTCCCAAGTAGATGATTTTAAGGTTCTCTTTCAAAACAGATCTAAAGGCATGTTGCAATGTCAAACCAGTTTCAAACAACTTATAAAACATAAGCCAACGTCATGTGTCAAAGCATCAGTTTAGGATATTCTGAGCACCAAACAAATCAATTAAATAATTGTTACAATCACACATAAAAACAATGCTACCCAAGCCCATTCTTTTATTCAATAACCCTTAAGCTTTTTACACAGTGAGTTAAAGTGACATATCCCTTTTCTGGGATACACCCTCAAAGAGACATTAGTTGTAAAACAAAGCATTCTGGGAAAAGATGGATATAGGGGAAAGGGGAAAGTTCTTTGTAGTAATGAGAAATCATTTATCATAATAAAGTTTTTATTACATTTTCTTTTTGAGTCTACATATGCCATGTTTAAATATGTTAAATTCATGACTCAAAACTCAAGACTTTATCTTTTCCAAAGATATATTCCGTGAGGTCATCTTTTTGTGTACTCTCTCACCCTATTCCCACCCTAAAGTTAATAATTATTTTCTTTAATTGATCATTTATCAGCCCTTGCTTCTTTATTGTAAAAATTATCATAAGTATATAACCATTTATATAACTCCTTCTTATACAAACTATAGTACATTCTATCATTTTGCTCCTTGAATTTTTTCACATAATAAATCCTGAAAATTACTCCATATCAAGTTCACAGAAATTTTGTTCGTGTTTTTGGTTTTTGTATGGTTCATGGGACATTGTATGAATATACCATGGTTTAGTTAATCAATTTCCTACATGTGAATATTTAAGAAATACTTTGTTATTGGAAATGTGTCTTATACATATGTTATTTTTTATTTCTGGAGGTGTTTCTTAAGAGTAAATGTCTACAATAAGATTAGTAAATCAAAAGTAGATATATTTTTAGTTTTGAAATATAAAATTCAACTACTCAACTAGGAAAAAAAAGTACATGAACAAAAAAAAAAAAGAAAAAGAAATCTCATCAAGTCTGCAGATATAACTACCAGTTTACACAAAATATACAGAATGAAAGAGCATTTTAATGACATCACTATGAAGCATTATGACAATCCAAAATAAAGACATTTAAACAAATAATCCGGCTTCCCTAACAAATAAATTGCAAGAAAAAGGTGAATTGTGAGACAGAACTTATGGAAGAAACCCAGGAGACAAGAGATTTATGAGACATATGAATTAATTTTAATGTGTAGACCTTGTTTGGATCCTGCATCAGACTAACTGAAAACACACATGCATGTGTGCATGTGCATATTTTCATATAAAAAGAATATGTTTAACTAATATATATAATTTGCATATATTATATTTTATAATGCAGACAAATAAACATAAATTATATTTGGAGAAATTTGACTCCGGATATTAAAAAAATATTGGGACAGGAACAGTGGCTCACACCTGCAATACCAGCACTTTGGGAGGCCGAGTCAAAAGGATTGCCTGATTCCAGGAGTTGGAGACCAGACTGGGCAATATGGAGAGACCTCATTTCTATAATAAATTAAAAAATTAGCCAGGTGTGGTGGTGTGATTGTAGTCCAAGCTACTTGGAAGTTTGAGGCAGGAGGATTGCCCGAGCCCAGCAGGTCAAGGCTGCGATAGTTGTGAGTGTGCCAGTGCATTCCAGTCTGGGCAACAGAGTAAGACTCCAACTCAAAAATATATATATTACTAATTTGATAATATTAAGGAACAATTGTTCATTGCTAAGAATGATACTATTACAGGCATATTGCAAAGATACTGTGGGTTTGGTTCCAGACCACTGTCATAAAGTGAGTGTCTCAATAAAGCTACTCATTGATCCATGGACTGCAGAGGGAATGTGTTAGCAGGAATAAAAATGATATTAACCTTGTACACCTCCATCAGAGTTCTTAAGTAACCAGTTACATTGTCAATGAGCAGTATATTTTGAAAGAAAATTTTTTTCTGAGCAGTAGTTCTCAACAGTGGGCTTCAAATATTTAGTAAGTCATGCAGCACACAGATGTGCTGGCATCCAGGTTTAGTTTTTTTATTTATAGAGAACAGACAGAGTGGGTTTAGTATAATTTGTAAAGGTCCTAGGATTTTCAGGATGGTAAATGAACAGATTTCCCAACAGCCAAGAATCTCTCTCCATTTTCCTCCCTTAAGTAGACTCAAACTGAGGTTCCTGGTCTACTTCCATGTCGCCCTATCCTTCTCTGCCAACATTGCCACCCCATCTGTCCCCCATTTGGCCCCCTTCATGAAGCAGTGCATATTTCATTTCATTTAAGTACCAGCTGCACTAGCCACTAACAAGAGTGTCAGCCTGTTCTTTGATGCTTTGAAGCCCAGCATTGACTTCTCTGTGGCTAGGAAAGTCATTGATGGCTTCTTCTTCCAATAGACGAAATAGAAGACTATTTAGACTACATTGAAAATCTATTGCTGGATGTAGACACCTTCATCTATGATCTTAGCTAGATCTTCTGGATAACTTTTTGTGGCTTCTACATCAGCAGTTTGCTGCTTCACCTTGCACTTTTAACTAATGAAGATGTGTTCTTTCCTTCAGTTTTATGAACCAGCCTCTGCTAACTTCAACCTTTCTTCTGTAGCTTTCTCACACTTCTCAGCCTTCATAGAATTGAAGAGTTAAGGCCTTGCTCTGGTTTCAGCTTTGGCTTCAGGGAATGCTGTGGCTGGTTTGATCATCTGTTCAAACCACTCAAACTTTTCTCCATATCAATATTAAGACTGTTTTACTTTCAAATCATTCATGTGTTCACTGGAGTAGCACTTTTAATTTCCTTCAAGACCTTGAATGACTGTTGGCACAAGAGGCCTAGTCTTGGCCTTGGCTTTTGACATGCCTTCCTCACTAAGCTTAATCATTTCTAGCTTTAGATTTGAAGTGAGAGATGTGTAACTCTTCCTCTCACTTGAACACTTAGACATCCTTTTAGGGTTATAGTTGGCCTAATTTTAATATTATTGTTTCTCAGGAAATAGGGAGACCTGAGGAGAGGAAGAGAGGTTGGGGAACAGTCCATCAGTAGAAGTCAGAGCACATATTTATCAATTAAGCTCGTTGTCTTATGTGGGCATGGCTTGCGGTACCCCAAAACATGACAATAGTAACATCAAAGATTGCTTATCATAGATCACCATAACAGATATAATAATAATTAAAAAGTTTAGAATATTGTGATCATTACAAAAAATGTACCACAAAAGTTAGTACATGCTGTTGGAAAAATGGCACCCATGGACTTGCTTGATGCAGGTTTTCCACAAACCTTCAATTTGTAGAACAGTCAATATCTTCAAAGCACGATAAACAATGAAACACAATAAAATGAGATATGCTTGCTGTATTTAATTATTTTTTAAAGAGCCCTTATTTTTAGAGCTACATACTCATGTATTTATGGCTAAAATGATGCAATATTGTAAGTTAGCAAAGGGTTTTGTGAGCAACAACCTTCCCACATAATTAGCAGAAGTCTCAGCAGACACAAACTTCGCCATGTTTATTCTACACATCTGCAGCTCTTTGTTCATGTAGTTCCCTTCCTTATCCACCTTGAAAATTCCTTCTGCCCTCAGAAGATCACCCTCAAATAGCTTTTCCTTTGCAGTGTTCTTTAACTCTGTCTGTCAGGGAATAGTAGGAATATCTGGGGCTTGCTGAGATGGCCTTGGATCCCTTTTCCCATTTCTACACATCACTCTCCCAGCTTCTGCAAAGTTTTGCTTCTAATAGTCTTGTCTCTGTACCTGAGACACTCGTTGGGGGAGTGCCCATGGACTGCTGGAGTCACTTGGTCTGCACAGAGAGAAAGAGAGTGCCTGGGAGTTTATACTGGCTCCTTGTAGGGTAGTTCATAGTCAATAACTGCCTGGTTCAGAATATAAAAGCCCACTTCTGTTTGTCTCCAGTTGAATATACTCTCAGGTGTTATTTAAACTATACAACTCCTATACAGTATGAGACCAAAACTGCAACTTTGCTTAAAATTGCACTCTTTCTTGATTCTTTCTTTCCTTGTTCCACTTTCTCCATTCCTTTATCAGCTTCTCCTGTGGACACTTTCTTAATAAATCACTTGTATAAGTACATAAATCCTTGCCTCAAGGTCTGTTTCTGGAGTACCCAACTTAAGACATAAGGTTAATAACTTCTTCAGTTGCATTATCATAGCAGCTGTCATAACTTTATATGACAGCTACAACATATGTCATTATACCACAACATTATCATAATAGTTGTTTTCTCCATTACAAATAGCTATTTCACTTTGTCCATGACAAATTTATGAACTTTTGAAGCATAGGAACCCCATGTAATCTACTTGTGTATCCTCAACACCTTGCCTAGACCCTCACAATTGTAGGAGATCGATAATTGTTGAATTAATAAATAAATTAATGAACCAACCATTTTATATTCATATGAGAAGTTATCATAAATAATAAGGTAAAGCTATTGTTTTGGGAAATATTTTAGTAGTGAAATAGAATTTTAAGTTTTCCTCTTTGCTATAAGTACCATAAATGTAACTTCTTTCTTTCATTTAATTTACAGCTTAACGTTTATAATCTTCACACACTGACATTTATCAAAAGGTAGAGCTTCCAGAATAGATTTCCCAACAGCCAAGAATCTCTCTCCATTTTCCTTCCTTAAGTAGACTCAAACTGAGGTTCCTGGTCTACTTCCGTGTTGCCCTATCCTTCTATGTCGACATCGCCACTCCATCTGTCCCCCATTTGACCCCCTTCATGAAGCAGTGCATACTTCATTTCTTCCAATACATTGTCAATAGATTGGAAACACCAAAAAAGCAGGAATCTTGTGTCTTTTTCCAACTGCTGCATCCTCAGTGTAAAGGACAGTGCCTGGCATGATAAGCCCTAAATAGCTACTTGGTAATTGAATAATTGAGAGTCAGGTTCTGTACTTAATATCTACTACACCAAATACTCTCCCGAATACCAGCACCAATGACACTCTTTGGTTCTAAATATTTCAAATGGCTTTTAATGCCCTCTTCCTTATGCTTCGCATCCAATCAATCATCCTCACCAATTAATTCTAGTTCCTAAAATTCTCATACACATTTACACTTCTCTCCTTCTCTACTGGCTCCATCATCTCTCTCCTAGTTAAACCACATTCCTAGTTGCCACCTCCCCACGACCCTCAATATTCTCCTCTCTGCTAGCAAAGCAATCTTCCTAGAAGTCAAAGTTGAGTATGTTTGTTCTCTGTTCATAACATTTTCATGGATCCCTATTGTCTTAGGTATATAGGCCAAAATTTGTAGCCTGGCTTGAAAGACCCTTTGTAACTCATTGATTGTTATTCTCTTCAGTTATAATTAATTATTTCTATTAACTCAGATGTCCTATGATCTCTCATTTCTGAGTCTTTGAATATGCTGTTTCCTCCACTTAGAACACTCTTCTCCCTGCTATTCCTAATCCCCAATGTTTCTTTATCCTGCTAGTACGTATTTTGTGTCAGGTTTCAGCCAAGAGGAGAGTCTCTGTAGGCAATTATACCTGACCTTCAAGTGCATCAAAGGATATTATTAAGAAGTTGAAAAGCAATCTGTACAATGAGAAAAAATTTTGAAAATAAATATCTGATAAAAGCCTAGTATCAAAAATGCTTAAAACTCAACAAGAAAAAGGCAAACAACCTAACTTCAAAATGAACAAATTATAGAAATAGTCATTTCTATGACAAAGATACACAAATGGTCCATAATTACATGAAAAACTGCTCAACATTTCATTAGGGAAATGCAAATTAAAGCCATAATAAGATACCACTTCATAGTCACTAGGATGGTTTTAAATAATAAGTGTTGATAAGGTTGTGGAGAAATTGAAACACTTGCACATTGCTGATGAGAATGTAAAATGGTTCAGCCATTGTGGAAAACAGTTTGACAGTTCCTCAAAAAATTAAACATAGGACCCAGGAATTTCACTCCTAGGTATACGCCCAAAATAATTGAAACAGGTACTCAAATAAATACATGTACACAAATGTTCATAGCAGTACTATTCAAAATAGCCAAAACATAGAAACAGCCCAAACGCCTGTCAATGAATGAACAGATAAACAAATTGTAACATATACATACAAAAGGATATCATATAGCCACAAAAGAGAATAAAGAACTGATACATGTTGCAGCATAGATAAACCTTAAAAACATCATACTAAGTGAAAGAAGCCAGACAACAGACGGTCAAATGGTTCTATTCATATGAAATTTATCCAGAATAAGTAGATTCACAGAAAGCAAAATGGTGGTTATAGAGACTTGAGGGGGAAGGAAATGAAGGATAACTGCTTAATACATATAGGGTTTACTTTGGAGGACAAAAAATATTTTAGAATTAGATAAAGGTAGTGGTTGTACAACATTGTGAATGTACTAAAAACCCCTTAGTTGTTTGATTTAAAATAACTAATTTTGTGTTATGTGAATTTCACATCAATAATAAACTGGATTAAAAAAGAAGAAGTATCTTCTAAGTCTCTTCAGCCTGCAGTTTGCATAAGTTATTATTATGTATTTTGACAGTTGTTATATTTTGCTTTTAGTTTTCCCTAATTCTGCCTTTTCACGTTTTATTTAAGTACAATTCGAATGGAAGAAAACCCTAAGCATCCAAAAGTTGTAGCACTGATGAAAAAAATGGTGCAGCAAATTCAATATGAAGAAATCATCATTCAATAAAATACATGTATGATACAGGGTCACCTGATTCCATGCCATCTTCCAAAGAATGACTCCTCATAGTCCTCCCTACCAGTCATCACTTACCGTATGGTCTTTTCTTCTTACTTGGAGAAGATAATAAATCTGTACAGCATTATACTTTTATATAAACTTCACTTTTCACTTTCAAAGTTTCATTTTTTATATTAATTTGCTTAAATTGTTCAAATGACATGTTTTTCTCTTTTTGTCTGTGAAAAGTATGGGGGTTAAAATGAAACAAATCAAAACTTTCCCATTAAAATAAATGAAAATTATTTCTTCATTTAATAGTTTTGAACTTAATGATGGTGTTTTGGTCATGAAGTGGTGGCTAGGTATACTAGTTTAGCTCTCCCACTAGACTATAAACTCCATGCCTGGTCAGTTGGAGCTCAGTAATATTTCTTGAATAAAATACAATTTTAAAAGATTAGTTAAAATTAACAAGTTTGGTTACTTAGCAATGGCTAACTAACTTTGGAAATAAGCAAAGATTGTAAGACTAAAAGCAAAAAGAACTACACAGCACTGTACTTTAGTTGGTAAAGTTGTTTCCCATGGAAGTATGGGTTAATTCTACATGTATGTTGGAATTGGACAATTAAAAAATAGATGGCAGATTATTTTAATAATGGTTTAACTAGTGCCAGCTCCCCCCCCCCTTTTTTTTTTTGTGAGTCAAAGTCTCACACAGTCTCCCAGACTGGAGTGCAGTGACATGCTCACGGCTACCACAGCCTCGGCCTGCTGGGCTCAGGTGATCCTTCCGCTTCAGCCTTCCAAGTAGCTCTGGAACTACAGGGACGTGTATGCCACCATGCCCGACTACCCAGCTCCCTTTTTATATCTGCAAAGGAGATACCACTTAGGTGGCATATCAAGCCAAGATTGACAGGAAATAGCAAACTCACACAACACTGTTAAGAAGAGCTTAATGAAGGAACTATTTACAGGGGTAAACCGGTACTAAACAAGCAAACAACAAAAAAAAGTAGACGAATAGAAGGAGAAACACCAAGACACTAGCAGTGGCAAAGAGTCTATAGCCCTCAAGAGGTAAGGGAATCCAAAATAAGGTTGTGGCTCTAGCAGAGGCTGTAGGAGAAGGCCACTGACAGAAATAGTCCCTTCATTAGAGGAAGGTGACCAGTGCCAAGTCCTGGCCAGGAAGGGAGTTGGCTGCAGGGAAAATACCAGACTCTCCTCCCACCCTCTAGCTTCCTGCCAATGGCTTTCATTGGCCAAATGCAAATGAAAGTCAGAGAACAAGGAAAGATTCCAGTTGATGAATTCCAGATAGATCAAGCTCTTGGGCACACAGAAAAGTGGAAAAGGGTGGAGGAAAGGTCTAGCTAAACAAATGGAGACTATCAAGCTCACTGAGTGATTGAATACAGAAAAATTAGTTAAGCATACCAAAGACCAAAGACCAATCCCATTTCTTTCATATTTTTTTCCAACTATTTAACCCTATTTGTCTCTGTGTCTGGATGAATAAAAGCTTTGAGCAGAGGTGTTTTTGTGTTGTGTTGAGTTTGTATTATGCTTAAAAGATATAATACCTACATGGTTAACTATATGATTGTGTGATATGGAATATTTAAGGAATCTTCTTCCACCCCGGCTCTCCATTGACAACTTCTGAATGTCATTCTACATTTTAATCCCATGAAGTCTTAATAAAAAGACAAATACTATTTTTCATGACCTTGAAAAATAGAACTTAATATGAGCTTTTATGAAAAGCTCCAAAACCAATTTGAACTTTTTATTTGCCATAAAGTTCTAGGTAAACCTCCATTTCACACCCCATCCTCCACACCTCCTCCCCTCTCCCCCAGGGATGAAGTGAGGTAGAGAGAGTTAAACTCTCTAAACTAATCTCTTTGGGTAAAAACTGGAGACCTTGATCAGGTTTCTAATGTTGTATATCCAAATTGTTCCACAGCCTAAACTTGGTCTCAAAAGAGTTGAAGCTGAATTTTGTTCAGCATTTAAACTGAATCACCACTTGTTTTCAACCAAAGTTGTTTTTATTTCAGTCAATTGCCCTTTAAACACTAAACTCTAAGGAGAGTTTGAATTTCAAAGGTAACAATTGCTCTGTCTGTAGTGTGTAAGACTTCTGGTTCTCCTCTTCCAGTTTGGCTAGGCTTTCATTTTTGTCTCCTAGCCCTTCTGAGAAAGAAGAAAATAAATGTCATAATTGCTTAAGAGAACCCTCATTTCTTGTCACTTGAAGTATATCATTGCCTAACAAAGGCCTACCTTTCCACATTTGTATTTGTCTGCTTGCTTTATATTTTCTAACCAATAAAATAGATGAGAACAATGCTCACTGTACATACAAGTCAATGGGGTGTATCATTATACTTCTAAGAAATTCTTCTTCTAAAAGCAGAATGTTGCTGCTGCCTATTCTCACAATCCAAAGAAATTCAAAGTATTTGGTGGCAAATGTGCCACCAAATTATTCTCCATCTTATTGAATTTGATTATTTACTCAAGAAAGCGGCATCAAACCAGTCTATTTTTCTGAAGCACATTAGAGTAACTACCAGAGATTTGTGATTTGAAGATTTTGTATAGAGAGTTGAAGGAGCCTGTTCATAGACTTCAAGGAAATTCACAAGTTTAAAAAGGGACTTGCAAGTTTAAGCAAACTTTTGTCAAAAAAAAAATTATTTGAGAAAATTTATAAGGAAATGTGGTGCAGTGAGAACACTGAACTCAATTCAGATGATCTCAACTCTAGACTCTATTATGCCATCAAAAAGCTGTGGAACCAGAGGCAATCCAAATAACTTCTAAAATCCTTGATTTTCTTATTTATAAAATGGCAACAATACATTCTTTACAAGGAGGTTATGAAAGTTAAATGAGATTATGTATATAAAAGTAACTTATATAGTATGTATGAGCATGCTATATAAATGTAAGATGTAAAATTGGATCAAGCCAAAGCTATCTACATCTTTCACTTCAAATCTCTAGAAAAAGCAGAGAAGACACCTTTCAAATTGAATAAATGTACAAATCCCCTAGAAAACAAAAAGAAGGTTGGAGGAACCCCCCAGAAAATGACAAATTTGGAGAAACCAAAACTCCTGAAAACTAAAAGCAGGTAGAACCATATTATTAAAATAAACCATAGCCCAGAGCTTAAATAGTTTAAAAAAAAAAAAAAAGATAGGCATTCTGAGAGTTCTACATATTTATAATTAAGAAACTTAAGGAACAGAATTCTCTATTCTGAGAACTATTTGGGAGATTGGTTGCCAAAAAGCATTCAGAGTACATAGGCAGATATGGCTTCTCCCCAAACCTGTGTCAAGCAGTAGACAACAAAAATGTTTGGAGAGAAGGACAGTGTGAGCACTTGAAGCAGAGACATTATTAGACAGTCAAATCCATGCTGTATTGAGATTCCTCACTCCTGAAAATTGACATTTTGCCTGACAATGTTGCTGTCTTTCCTCACAATCACAGAAAAGATGCTATACTCACCCAAAACAGTACTATTTACCAGCTGAAAACAGAAATAACAAGTAACCACCAAAAAATAAAAATAAAGAAAAAAACAAAAAAAGCAAGCCCATGAAAAAGAGGCACCAAACTCAACACATAGAAGAGTGTTTCTCAAGTTTAAATGTACATAAAAATAACTTGAAGACTTTAAAAAAATTTTAATGCCCAGATTAAGTCACGAATCAATTAAATTAGCATAGCTTGGGTGAACCTAAAGCATCAGTATTTTTAAAAAGGTTTCAGTTGATTGTATTACATAGCAAGATTGATTATTATTAGAAAAACAAATATCCTAAAAAATATACAGGCATACCACTACCACATTTTATTGCACTTGACATTATTGTGCTTCATAGATATTGCCTTTTCTAAAAATTGAAGTTTTGTGGCAATTCTGCATCATGCAAATCTATTGGTGCCATTTTTTCAACAGCATGTGCTCACTTGTGTGTCACATTTTTCAAACTTTGTATGATTATTATCCGCGATGGTGATCTGTGATCAATAATCTTTGAAATCACGATTCTAATTGTTTTAGAGTACCATGAACAGTGTCCATATAAGGTGAAGGATTTAATCAGTGAATGTTGAATATGTTCTGACTACTCCACCAACCAGCTATTCTGAATAGAAGATCAAACCAACCAAACCAAACTGGCTTTCTTTCTTTTTTTATGAATTTTTTATTTTAAAGATGTGGGATACAATTCAGGGTTAGGTACACAAATGTTCATTATACAGGTACCCTTGTTGATGAGGTATGTTCCCCTACCTGGCAGATTCCCAGTACTGCCAATCCCACACACTCCTCACCCCCTGGCAGTTTCTCACTACTTCCAACCCTTTTCTTGAAAGTATTACAATAATTGTTAAAGGTCTGCTTATGAGTGAGAACATGTAATACTCAGTTCTTTGTTTCTGTGATAGATCACTCAGTATTATAGACTCTAAGTCCATGAAGTTGCTGTGAAGTTCATAATTTTGTCCTTCTTTGTGGCTGGGTAATATTCCATCGTGTATATGTGCCACATTTTTTTTAAATCCAGTCCTCTTTCGATGGACAGGACGGTTAGTTCTATGTTTTTGCTATTGTGAATAATGCTGTCATAAACATGCGTGTGCAGGTATCTCTTTCACAGAGTGATTTGAGTTTCTCCAGGTATATTCCCAGTAGGAGGATTGTGAGATTATATGGAAGGTTGATTTTTAGATCTTTTAGGAATCGCCAAAATATTTTCCAGAGAGGTTGTACGAGTTTACACTCCCACCAACAGTGTAAAAGTGTTCCCTTTTCCCCACATCCTCTGCAGCATCTGTTGTCAAATCGGCTTTCTTAAACCAAAGTCTACTCCAGAGCAAGGCCTTAACTCTGTTAATTTTTTGAAGGCTGGGAAGTATGAGCAAGCTGCAGAATAAAAGGTTGAAGTTCATGAGGTCAAAGAAAAGAAGCCATCTTCATAATTTAAAAATGCAAGAGGAAGCAAGTGCTAATGTGGAAGCTGCAGCAAGTTATCCAGACAATCTAACAAAAATCATGGATGAAGGTGGTTACACTGAATGACAGATTTCAGTGTAGACAAAACAACTTTATATTGGAAGAAGATGCCATCAAGGGCTTTTCTTTTCTTTTTTTTTTTTTTTTTTTTTTTGAGTTGGAGTCTCACTCTGTCGCTCAGACTGGAGTACAGTGGCCGCTCCCGGCCACTGCAGCCTCGACCCGCTGGGCTCCAGCGATCCTTCAGACAGAGAGGAGAAGCCAATGTTGGGCTTCAAATCTTCAAAGGACAGGCTGACACTCTTGTTAGGGACTAATGCAGCTGGTGACTTTAAGTTGAAGCCAATATTCGTTTACCATTCTGAAAGCACTTCAGCCCTTAAGAATTATGCGAAATCTACTCTGTTTGTGCTCTATAAAGGGAACAACAAAGCCTGGATGACAGCACATCTGTTTGCAGCATGGTTTACTGAATATTTTAAGTCCACTTCTGAGACCTGTTGCTCAGAAAAAAAAAGGATTCCTTTAAAAATATTACTGTTTATTAACAATATACCTACCCAAGAGCTCTGATTGAAGTTGTTCAAGGTTATGAATATTGTTTTTAATTCCTGCACACAGATCAAAGAAGTAATTTTGATTTTTAAGTTTATGTAAGAAATGCATTTTTGCCATAGTGATTCCTCTGATAGATGTGCACAGAGTCGATTAAAAATCTTTTAAAAAGAATTCGCCTTTAAGAACATTTGTGATTTATAGAAGACAGTCAAAATATAAATATTAACAGGGATTTGGAAGAAATTTATTTCAGCCCTCACAGATGACATTGAAGGCTTCAAGACTGCAGTGGAGGAAGTAACTGAAATAACTGCAGATGTGGTAGAAATAGCAATATAATCAATCAGAAGCGGATCCTGGGAGATGGGACTGAATTACTGAAATCTCATGATAAAACTTTAAAAGATGAGAAGTTGCTACTTATGGAGGAGCAAAGAAAGTTGTTTATTGAGTTGGAATCTATTCCTAGTGAAGATGCTGCAAATACTGTTGAAATGACAAGAAACAATTTAGAATGGTAAACAAACTTAGTGGCAGGATTTGAGAGGATTGACTCCACTTTTAAAAGAAGTTCTACTGTGATTAAAATGCCAACAAACAGCATCACATGCTACAGAGAAATATTTTGTGAAAGTAGGAGTTAATTGATACAGCAAACTTCATTGTCTTATTTTAAGAAATTATCGGTCAGACAGAGTGACTCACACCTGTAATTCCAGTACCATAGGAGGCTGAGGTGGGTGAATTGCTTGAGCCCAGGAGTTTGAGACCAGCCTAGGCAACATAGCAAGAACTCCTCTCTACAAAAAATAAAAGTAAAAAATTAGCTGAACACAATGGCATGTACCTTTAATCCTGCCTACTTGGGAAGCTGAGGCAGAAGGGTAGAGATTACTGTGAGCCTGATTGTGCCACTGCACTCCAGCCTGGGCAACAGAGAGAGACCCTGGATTAAAAAGAAATAAGAAATGACCACAGACACCCCAACCTTCAGCAACCACTACTCTAATCAGTCAGCAGCCATCAACATCAAGGCAAGACAATTCACCAGCAAAAAGGTTATGAATTGTCGAAGGCTCAGGTGGTTGTTAGATTTTTAGTAATAAAGATAGGCACACTTTACAAAAACATAACAGACTACAGTATTTCCCAATGCATGTAAACATAACTTTTACATGCATTGGGAAACCAGAAAAAAATTGTGTGACTTACTTTATTGCAATATTCACTTTATTGTGGTGATCTGGAACCAAATCTGCAATATATCCAAAGTATACTTATACCTAATCAAACCAATTTAGCAATATTTTTATAAAAGAATAACAGTGCAGAATAGTGTCAAGAGGTATGAGAAGCTTTGCAGATTTTCTCTCCAGAAAAACATCCATAAATGGTGAAAATTATCTAAAATTATCATTTAAAGTATCTGAAAAGTGTATTAAGAGCATACAGTCAATGAGAAAATATTTATTACAGAAATTCTGATAACTCTTGGTAAGAACAGGAAGAATTTGTAGTATTTGAGCCACAGCTAGCCACTTCTCCACCCTCAGCTCTGTGTGACAGTAGCTCTACCCCAGCTAAGTGAAATCAAGAACACAGGACACTGTCTCTCCTACAACTCCTAGTCTGTAGCTGCAGTTTCTCCATAGGAGATGCATACTGCCAGTACTAACTCTTTTACCTCTGTGTTACAGAAGCTGTACTTAAGACAAGTGCAGCTGAGAACTCTAGGGCTCTCTTCTTCCACCTAGATCCTATTTGTAGGATGGAAGCACTTCCCCAGGTATAACACTGTATCCCAATTGCCCATGCCTTATCTCACTTGTAGGGTAAGGGTTATATACTTGGAGAGGTGTGCCAAGAAGACCAGAGGCTGTCAATTTAAATATTTTTCTTTATAGAGCAAATGTGTGCCTCTAAGAGAAATGAATCATTGTCACCACCACTGGCTTATAGCAGTGGTATAAAGTTCCTCTGTAGTGACAGAGTCTGGTCACAAGTACAGAAAACTGTGGTCCTGCTTAAGGGAACAAACGTCACCCAAGAAAGAGCACACAGAAGTGGAAGTCTAAGGTTGTTGTTGAAAAAAATGGAGCATTTGTTGCTGAGCAATTAAGAGACTGGTAGCTTCATGGTAACAACAAACAAAAAGTGAATCAGCTATAAGTTTAATTAAAAAGAGAAAAAAGTGGAGGAAAAAGGCAACTGACAAGAGTCCTACTGTGGTCAAAGCAAACCCCAAAATTGCCCTCAAAGACTACTCCTGCAAAGGGGGTCTGAATTTGATTGGCTATGACTGAGGAACAATTTATGCCATATAGTGTTCTCAAAACAATAGAGCAATTATCTAGCAATTAGTGAAGGCTAACAGCTGAGTGTAATGCCAATGGAGGTAGAACATCTACATTTAACAGGAAGATTAAGGAAAAAGAGTGTAAAAAACAGCCTAGAGAAAAAAACTGTCATTTCTTGAGGGAAAAGTTTCAGAGTGAATGTGCATGTGTTTAAGGCTTTGCCCTCTGAGGAGCACATCAGAGGCTGTGCATTGCTGTGGAAATCATCCGCACTGAAATAGTATACCCATAAAACAATAAACAAGTCAAAGAAATGACAACAAGGTCTAGGGAAGGGTAGGGATTACAAAAATCAGAATCTAAAGTTGCTACAATATATTACCAAAGAGTTCCGTTTTTAACAAAAAGTTATGATACAGAAAAAGGAAAGCATTATCCATATACAAGAAAAGAAGTAGGTAAGAACAACTGCTTTTGAGAGTTTAGATGTTAAACTTAGCAGATAAACAAAAACACTATAAACAAATGTAGCTGTTGTGAATGGTTCAAAGAACTAAAGCATTCTAAAAGAAGTAAAGGAAGGTATAATGACAATGTCTCAACAAATTCAGATTAGCAGTAGAGAGATAGAAATTATTTTTTAAAGAAAACAAAAGAAAATTTTGTAATGGAAGGGTACAACAACTGAAATAAGGAATTTACTAGAAGAGTTTGACAGTAAATTTGTGCTGGCAGAAGAAAGATCAGTAAACTTGAAGATAGACTAATTGAAACTATGCAGTCTAAAGAACAGAGGGAAAAGAAAGAACTAGGAGTATAAACAGAATCTCAGAGATATTCACCATTGAGCAAATTAGCATTTTCTAAATAAGAGTACCAAAAGAAGAGGCAGGTGAAAAAGAGACAATAAAATTCAAAGAAATAAAGTCTGAAAATGTTACATGTTTTATGAAAAAAATGTATCTAAATTCATAAGAAGCTCAATAAACCCTAAGTAGGATAAATGCAAACAGAACCACATCCATATATATCATAACCAAAATGTCAGAAGATAAAGAGAAAATATTGAAAGCAGCAAGAGAAATATGACTCATCACATACAAAGGAAAGTAATAAGATTAACAGCTGATTTCTCATCAGAAGCAATGAGTAGCAAAAGGCAGGGAGATGACATATTCAAAGTGCTGAAAAAAAACCTGTCAACTAAGGATCTAATATTCAGCAAAATTATCTTTCAAAAATGAGGGTGAAATAAAGACATCCCAGATAAATAAAAACAAGGATAATTGATTGCTGGCAAATCTGACTTAGAAGAAGTTCTAAAAGAAGTTTTTCACACTGACAGTGCATAATGCCTGGCTGGGCTCGGTGGCTCAACCTGCAATCCCAGTACTTTGGGAGGTCGAAGCGAGTGGATTGCCTGAGTCCGCAGGTTTGAGACCCACCTGGGCAACTTCATGAGACCTCGTCTCCAGTATAAATTTTTTTAAAAATTAGCCAGGCGTGGTAGCGCACGCCTATAGTTCCAGCTATTTACAAGGCTGAGGCTGGAGGATCGCCGGAGTCCAGCAGGTTGAGGCTACAGGGGTCAGCAGCATGCCACCGCACTCCAGTCTGGGTGACAGAGTGAGATTCCAACTCAAAAAAAAAAAAGAAAGTGCATAATGCCAGAAAGTAATTTCAATCCACATGAAGAAATAAAATGTGCTGGTAAATGTAACTATGTAGGAAATTATAAGAAACAGTATAGTAGTATATTTCTTCTTTCTTCTCTTACTAATTTAAAAAGCAACTGTATAAGGCAATGTGGAGATAATTATACTGTTGGGACTGTAACATATAAAAGTGTAATATGTGTTACAACAATAGCATATAGGAGGTGGTTTCGAGCAAAGCTGTACAGGAGAAAGGTAATGACACCAGATGAAAACATGAATTCATGGGAACAATTAAACAGAACCAGAAATAGTAAATAATAAGGTTAATATAACAAACTATAAATATGCACTTACATTCTTTTTCTTCTCTCAGCTTTTAGATATAAAATAATATAAAGTAATAATTATAATTATGTGGTGTAGTGTTTTATCATACATAGTTAAATAAGTATAAAATTAATAGCACAAAAATGGAAAAAAATGCTATATAATAATAATATTTGTATATCTAATTGGAATTAAGTTAGTATAAATTACAAGAAGATCCTGAGTAGTTAGCCTATATAATATAAGCCCTAGAGCAACTAGTAAGAAAATAACTCAAAAAAAGTTTTTAAAAAATCAATAAAGGAATTTAAATGTTAGACAAGAACATTTCCACTTCATGCAAAAAATAATAGTAATAGAATAACAGAGAGCCAATAAACATGAGATATGTAGAAAATAAGTAGCAAACTAACAGATGTAAATGCAACTATATCAATATTAACATTAAATGTAAATAAGCAATCTAATAAAAAGTCAGTTTGTTAGATTTAATTTTTTAAAAGATTCAATTATATGCTATCTAAATGAGAATAATTTATGTTCAAAGATGGAAATAGGTTGAAAGTAAAAGGAAGAAAAATAATATTTATCTAAATAGCAACTATAGAGAACTGGAGTGACTATACATTCATATCAGTTGAAATTAACTTCAAGACAAAAATTGTTACCAGAGATGAAGAAGGACATTTTATAATGACAAAATGATCAATTCATCAGGACAATAAAATAAGTATAGACAACAACAGAGCTCCATATAAAGGAAAAGTTGACAGAATTGAAGGAAAAAATAGACAATTCAATAATAATAGCTGAAGACTTTACTATTTAATTTTCAATAATGAATAGAACTAAGTAGAAAATCAACCAGGATGTAGAATAGTTGAGCAATACTATAAACCACCTATATCTAACAGATATCTATAAAATACTCCAACCAGCAGCAAGAGAATACTTATAGTGATAGATGCACAACTCTTTGAACATATTAAAAAGCACTGAATGGTACACTCTCCTTGGGAAAATTGTATGGTATTTGAATTATATGCCAATAAATTCACTAAATAATGAGTGGACTCCAGAAGGATGAGAGTTCTTACATTTATGATACAATAATAAGATGCTGTGAAAAGAACCAATCAGAGATATCAGACAAGAAATAGATGATTATTTTAAAATTTCCAAAAATGGACTGTGTATTAGAATTGATACATTTGAAGAGTCCATATAAAGCTGAAAGATTAAGCCCAGTAACTCTATGATAATGCAATGTAGAAGGGCAGTAAATAAAGTGTGGAGAAAAGTTAGAAAACATTGAGGGTGATCCAGAATTTCTAACTGCCATCTAATTGTAATCCTAGAAGAAGTGCACAGAAAATATAGAGGTAAGGATAGAGTTGTTAAAGAAACAACAGAAAAGCTTTCCACAATTGAAGAAAGGTAAAGTCTTCAAGTTGAAAAAGTTCACCAAGTACTGAGCAGGATAAATTAACCAAGTTCTACATCTTCAGGTATTGAGGATACAAAGTAAATGCCAAAAGTATTGAGAAAGAAAAAAATTTACCCGGAATTGAAAAATCAGCCTGTCAACCAAACTCTTTACTAGCTGCACAGAAGTGAAAGACCATAGGGCAATAACTTCATAGTTCTATGGATATGTAATTTTGATTCTATAGCCTTAGACCCACTCTGTGTATGCTCAAAATTTCATCATCTACCTTCTATGAAAAAACTATAGAACAAAAGTGAATATAACAGTAAATTTTGTTTAAAATGCAAGAAACTCAGTAAATCTTAAGTCTAAGTAATTGATGATGCATAATGTAAAAATTAAAAATAGTATTTGAGATGAAAATCATAAGTGATTTCAACATGGGAATTCTCAGCAGGGAGTCAAACCACAGTACATATTTTGTCTTATTTGTGGAATAATACAGATAATGATTAAATGAACACATAATAGAGAACATAACTCTGGACACTCTTCTCTAGCTCTTTAAGTATCCCATTCCTAGTTTCTAATATTATAAATTTTTACCTTCTCAGAGAAGTTCTAGGAAATCATTCTAGAAAACTCTAGAAAATGTTCTATCATTTAACTCACCTTGACTTCTCTCCACAGAACTGTACTATTTATTAGACACTGCAGGTTCAGTGTCTAGGACCCATGAATAAAATTTAATATGTTGGAATTGTGGGGGAAAATATTTTTTCTCCAAAAAAAGAAAACTGCAAAGTTAAAATTTTAACAAATATGCAACCATATACTTAACAATATACCATATATGAACTCTGTTAATTACTAAAAGTGATGTTGAAAAATTAATTACTTTTGCAAACAATTTATAGATCAAGTTTTTTTCATTTAACCAGAATATCTGACTCCACATAATAATCGCCTAGAAATCATAGCTGAGCATAAGTTTTAAGATTTATTCACAGCTAAATACTTTCAAAATCTAGATCACAAAAATATTTCAAAAATTATTTTTAAAAAATATATACATACATAGAGATAGAGATGCATATAGATAGTGAATATGTTTAAATTCATTTGATTTGACATATAGAGACCCCCTAAATTAGAATTGCCAGAGCCTGCTAAGGTTTTAAAACAGACCCAGAGTGATTTATCTGATTCATAAGGCTGGTTGAAAGTTACTGATGGTTCTGTGTGTTCACGGCTGGAAGCTGTCCATGATCTCTCTGCTTTCTGATGTTGTTAAACATTTCCATTTAAATCATGAGGTTAGCTTATTGGGGCAAACCTCTTTCTCGCTTCTTCTCTTCTTACAGGTAGGTATATTCAATTTGTGGGAAAGAAATAAGAAGACTTGTTTCAGTCTAAGCCCCAGTCACTTCTCCAATTCAGTGTTTATTCCTAACAGAGTCCTATATCTGTTTTTCAGTTAGTTCAAAGTATAAAAAGGCAAAAGGATTAGCTTCCTCAGTATTTTCAGTAAGCACTTTCATTAAATGGTGAGCGTATCTATAAAATAATAGGAATGTGATATATAATTTCCAAACCATTTGAAGAAAAAATAGAGCAAAGAAAAATCAAATGATTCAACAAAGTATGGAAAAATATACAGTATGAAGAAGAGAAGATAGGAGACATACAACAAGATGTCAGGGAAAATGTCAAACAAGTCATTAATTCAATAAGTACAATTGAGTGTTATATATATTTAACTTGATATATATCAGATATATATAATCAGATTAAGTATATGCAATGCCTATTATTAGATGTAAAATGAATATGACACATTTAACTGTATTTCAATGAGAGAAGAATTTATACTTGATATCTTGTGTAAGTATGAGCATAAATTTAAGCTGGCTAAATTATTGCATTTAATGTCCTCAATACAATTGCAAATAAGAAATTCAGAAAGGCCAACCAACAAATATCTTCAGTGAAAACCTAGGAAGAAGTGATACATATTAATTTTTTTTCTTTGGACAACACAGCAATTATATTGCATTTAAAGAGATAACTGGGGAAAAGAAAAGAAAAACTTAAAACCAGAAAATATGTTTTTGGTAGTCCTAATCTTATGACATCTATATTGGTAAATTCAACTAGGAAATAAACCTGCGGAACAATCATATGATTTTATTTCAAAGAAATTGTGTTTACAATAAACTGTCCTCAGAACTTAGCACCAAATTCCATAACAAGCAAGCAATGGGATATGCAAAAGTTATTTGATATAGTTTATTATGAGCCCCTTTGGCCTCATGAAGCCCCAGGCACAATGGAACTCACATAACTTTCTAAAACATCCTGAAGATATTCTGGTTTTATCATATGAAACCTTGAGTAAATAACCTAGGTTTACTGAGACTCCATTTCTTCAACTATAAATGGAGTTAAAAATAATATAATAGGTTTTTGCAGGGAGTAGATTTTATAATGTAAGTGAAGCAGGTAAGACAGTATTTGGCTTATAATAAGTGGATAGCAAATGGTATTTGTTTGTTAGGGCTGTCATATCAAAGTACCACAAACTGGGTGAATTAAACAATAGAAAGTTGTTGTCTTACAGTTCCGAAGGCTAGAAGTCCAAGATTAAGATGTCAGCAGAATTGGTTCTTTCTGAAAGTTATAAAAAAGAATGTTCCATGCCTCTCTCGCTGGCTTGAAGATGGCCCTCTTTTCATGTTCTTCACAACATCTTCACTCGGTGCAGATTCTGTGTCCAAATTTCCCCTTTTTATAAGGGCACCAGTCACATTGAATTACGACTCACACTAGTGACCACACTTTTAGAGTTACTTCTGTTACGGCCCTATCTCTAAAAAAGGTCACAGTCCTGGAAGTTAGGATGTCAAGTGAATTTGAGAGCAGGACACAATTCATCCCATAATAGGTACCTTTTCTTTTTATTATGTCAAAATGTTTCCATGAAATAGGAAAATTATTGTTTAAGTCAGGTCAAGATGGTATGAGAAAAGGATACAGAGATCTGAGACTTCTGCATAAGAAGAGCTATTTCCTTCCCTGATTCTTTCATCATCTCCTTTCTGTCCACAAAACACGCTGCTTGGGATACCACAAAACCAAGGAAGTCCACTGTCGATGAGAGTCCCTGCCCAATGCAGAACTCAGGGCACTTCTCTTGAGTCATCTTGGTAAACGCTGGCCCTAATTCTATTTGTATATGGCTCAACCTCAAACACCAGCTATAGATGAGTGCTTTAATTTAGGCTAGTGAGTGGCATTTGTGGTCATCCTACCCTGGAGAAACCTGAAACTGCCGTTTCTGGCAAACAGACAGCTATGAGTGTGTCTTTACTTAAAGGCTTTCCTTAGGAAGAGTGAATGAGTTCTTTCATAGGAGAAAGTTCATTTTAAAAATCTAGGCAATCCTAATATGTTTTATGAAAGTGTTTCTCTATTGTGACAGTCTCTTGGTCACAAAATCATAGACAATTAAAGTGTTTTTCCTTGGGCAAAGTATCCATCCATCCCTGTGAGAAGATGGCAAAACCTTGGTGCTATTGATGATAAGCTTTCTCCTTCTCTGTAAATGAGCTGAGAACTCCAGGGCAAAGGCTGAAAATTCATGCAATGAATTGAGACAGACTTACATTTCAGATCTGCCCTGGTGGCCAGCATATGAGCTGTCTGTATTCAGGTTAAAGCTTTTTTTTCCTTCTTTTTTTTGGCAAGAATACTGACTGTTGGATTATTTGCCTTGCATATTTTTAATATTTGAACCAGCTTATATAGAATATCTTTAAACAGATATGCATTTATCTTCAAAGAATGAAGTACTCACTTGAGTGGATAAAAGAGTGAGGGCTAGATTAGCTCTCAGCCCCTCCCTGTTAGTAAAGATTATCAAGATTTTCTTTATCCTGTTTTCACTTCATTGGTAGAATAAGGAAATGTAAGTGAACCTCTCTCAACATGGGACCTCTCAATGTGTGGATTTCTGGAACCTGTTTTGCTGCACAGACCCCAAACTGCAAAATCAGTTTCCCAGTAGATGCACCTCTTACATGTTATACAGATACTGGGGGTGACTGGAAAGAAGACAGACCTTGAGTTCACATAAACTCAGTTTTTAATCTAATGCCATAGTTTGTCAGCTATACTCTTTGGCAAATTGCTTAATCTGCCTGACCTTGTTCCTTCACTTTTAAAATGAGGAGGCCACCTCTGGTGTTTGGAGGAATAACTGTGAAATACCAACAGCAAGTGCTGCAGTGAGACTGGAAATAAGATGTTATGTCTAAGGAGAAATTGCCGTAGAGTAGGTAAGGTGGGCAGTCTGCTGTTCAGAGAGAAATTTTGTCCAAGCGTCAAGTGGTCATTCCTTGTTGCAAGGGGGAAGAAAACTACTGTTTTCTGAGCATCTCCATGTACCAGATAAAAGGTTTTTCATCCTATTCACTCCTACTCCTCCTTGAGGCCTCAGCTTCTTCAGGAATTCATTCAGCTCACAGCCTTACCCAGGCTGACTTAGGAACTGCCTTAAAAGTTCTCCAAATAGGCCGGGCTCGGTGGCTCACCCTGTAATCCCAGCGCTTTGGGAGGCCGAGGTGAGTGGATTGCCTGAGCCCGCAGGTTTGAGACCCGCCTGGGCAACTTGTGAGACCTCATCTCTACAATAAATCAAAAATTAGCCGGGCATAGTAGCGTGCACCTGTAGTTCCAGCTACTTGGAAGGCTGAGGTGGAAGGATTGCCGGAGCCCAGCAGGTCAAGACTACAGTGGCCGGGAGCGGCCACTGCACTCTAGTCTGAGTGACAGAGTGAGATTCCAACTCAAAAAAATAAAAAAGTTCTCCAAGTATAATCCTGCCTATCTCTATCACAGTCCTGAGCAAACTCTGTTAGATTTTGCTCATTTACTTGACCGTCTCTCCCACCAGAGAAGGCGTTCTTGAGGGAAAGTATATATCTTACAATATAAAGTTGCTTACCCAAAATTTATATTGCACTTTGTACATACTAGGTCTTCAATAAATACTTGTTGAATAAATGAGAAGTTATTGCACAGTATTAAATGAACCTGTGTACACATACAATTAAACTTAAGAAATATAATTATATCCTTAATGGTCCATTCCCACAGATCTCTGGTGTGAAATTATTTTAAAACAGCTTGTGGTGATCACATTTTAAATGGTTTAACAATAGCAATGTAAATATGAAGAGTATTTTGTAAAATGTAACCCTTAGGAAGTTTGAAATTGACTTCAAATTTTTCTCCCAAGTTTTATGATATCCTGGCTTTTTTTTTTTTTTTTTTTTGCCATGAAACAAACACCGGTTTGTTGATGATAATGTCCTTAGTTTAATGTGAAGAAATGTCCAAATCTGTTGTCATCTTATTTCCTTCCCTCTTTCTATCATCTTAAAGCATTTTTACCACTGCCTGCCTTAGATATTCTCCAAGTAATAGATACAACATTATCCAGAGTTTACTCAAACTTATCTGAACCTTTTGGGGCTAGAAATTAGGTGGGAACTGTTTTCTTCATGAGATTTCTAGTGCTTTTTGGCTTTGAAAGGCTGGAAATGCAACAAGAATAGCTTTTCTTGTGGTATTTTGGTTTCTATTCCCAACCAAAACCAGGAAGTGCAGAGATGCACAAAAATTAAAATAAAGGGGAAAAAGTTAACTCAACTTTTTGAACCTCAAACATGATTCAGGTTCAATTTCAGTTTAAGGCAAAGGTTCAACTAAGATCTTGTTTTATCCAAACCACTTGGCCTTTTCATTGAAATGACTGGTGGGCTCACATATGGAATTCTTTTCTAAGGTAAGGAGAAAGGGAGTTGCTGGTGTATAGAATCATTATGTCAACAGGATGTCCTTGGGTATTATCAGCACGATGGAGTTCACAGGACAGTGGATGCAGTGAAAGCAGAGAATCTCACAAGTGCAACTCTTATGTCTCAGAACTCATTAAAAAAAAATAGAGAGAGAGAGAGTTGGTCCTTGAATAGTGTGGGATTTAAGGGCACTGACACTACCACCCCCAGCAGTCAAAATTCTGTATGTAACTTTTGACTTTCCAAACACTTAACCACTAATACACTACTGTTGACCAGAAGCCTTAATGATAACATAAACAGTGAGATAGCACATATTTTGTATGTTATATATATTATACACTGTATTCTTAAAATAAAGTAAACTAGAAAAAAGAAAATGTTACTGAGAAATTCATAAGAGAAAATATATTTACTATATATTAAGTGGAAGTAGACCATCATAAAGGTCTTCATCCTCATCATCCTCACACTGAGTAGCTTTGGAGGAGAAGTAAACTGAGGAGGAGAGGAAGAGAAGGGGTTGGTCTTATTGTCTCAGGACTAGCAGAGACAGAAGAAAATTCATGTGTTAGAGGTTCTATATAGTTCAAACCCATATTGTTCAAGAATCAACTGTACATATATTATAGAATATGACTTTAAAAAGATGAGTTTTGTCATTTTTTTCCCTTTGGGAACACAGAGATTTTTTTTTTAAAAAAGGATTTCTCTGTTACAACTTCTGTTTAGAACAAAAAATTTGCTTTTGCATTGATTTGATTAGTGAGTCAATTAGGAGGACCACAAGAATTCTTGCCTAGATACTGAAGGAAGGTGAATGAGATTTAAAAAGCAAATGTTCAAACCATTAGGATAGTGGAATGTTCAAATCCTTGAAATCATAGCTAATGTTTTGAAACTCTAAAGTTTCAGCAAGCACCAAATTCTATCCATATACAGCCAAGAACAGAAGAAGAGTAGGGATTTATGAATGGTTAAAAAAAATGCTATAAACTGTGAGTGGACAAAAACAAGAGTCAACTACTCAGGAATAATCAGTAGCCTGAGGGGAGCCTTCAGGTTAGATTTATTAGCTGTTCTATTACTGGAGAACAACTTGACTACAGGAGCCTATTTGCCTGATAAATGCCAAAGGAAATAAGTGGAGCTATTTTTCTCTTAGACTGTGTCTACATGTAAAAGAAGTTGGCCAAACAACAAGCCAAGTTAGTCAATTCACTTAAGGAATGTCCATCAAAACAGTTGCTTGACACGACTTCAGTGATTTTACTTTTCAACTACTTGCTTTGATGTCACTTAGACATTACTATAATCAAAATACCTGTACACAGTGTACTTTTAATAAGAAATGAAAGACCACGGGTTTGAGACCCGCCTGGGCAACTTGGCGAGACCTCATCTCTACAATAAATAAAAAAATTCGCCAGGCATGGTAGCGCGCGCCTGTAATTCCGGCTTCTCAAAAGGCTGAGGCGGAAGGATCACCGGAGCCCAGCAGGTCGAGGCTGCGGTGGCTGGGAGCGGCCACTGCACTCCAGTCTGGGCGACAGAGTGAGACTCCAACTCAAAAAAAAAAAAAAGAAATGAAAGACCTAAAATTTGAATCGTAATTGAGTTTTAATACCCTTGCAAAAGGATGCTAATAAAAATGATTGCTCCAGTTATCCATCAAATATTAGCCTTAGCACAAATGTCTACTGAGCTTATTTTCTTTTTACATTTCTGATATTTTGACCTTATTCATAGTCCCCAAATATTTAAGCGATATGCATTTTGGTGTTAATACCTTATACCTTTGAATAAGGAATTTCTATGCATGCTGTTTTGTATAATATGCAAATACCATGTTTTTCAGGACAAGATACAAAGATGTTTGGAGAACTATAGAAGTTGTTTTATCAAATGTCACCAATATTGTCAGGGTTGTTGAGTATAAAATATTTAGTTATGTTCTGAGGTATTTCTTATTATTTAATATGGGAGAATATTTCAACAATCTTTGAACTTAATATAAGGTGGACAAAAATATAAGGTGGATTATTAGCATCTGTCTTCTTCGACTGAATATATTACAATATTACATCAACTTAGGTTTTGGAAAACTCACAGCAGTACCAGGGTGAAGAATAAAAATTGGTGTAATTTTCTAGGGGAAAGATACTGGTATTAGTAAGCAAGAGGAATCAGTCAGTTATCTTTAATTATCTATCACACAAATATAAAGGCCTCTAGTATATGTTGGGGTAGTCTTAAGCACACATGGTATCTTTATACCAGATAAAATGCAGAAATAATACCAGGTAGGCAGAGAAAGTTCCTAAGAACATGTAAGTAGTGGACAAGCTGAATGAACGCTCTTCATTTCTTGAAAATTCCAAGTCCATTCTATGTAGTCATGCCTCTGAATATGCTCTAAAAATTCTCTAGCTCTGCGTGGAAATGGAAAGTAGACCTTTTGTAGAACTGCCTTAAGTGCCAGGTTAAGAGGATGCCAGACTTTTCAAGGAAAGTGGATTTCCCTTGTGTGTTCTGGCTTACAAAATCTGTCTCTTTCATTTCAGGAATAAAATTGTCGCACCTTCTAAACTGTAGAATAAGCCAAACTCAACAATCAAAGCCTTGTTTTTCTCTGAATGATCTTGACCAGTCCCTTGAGAAAGGGAGTTGGGTGTGGAGAATATAACTGTATAAATAAATAACAAAAAGATTGTCTCATCATTTTGCAGCATGTATTTCATCTGCTCATTCTCTGCCTTTATTGTAAAATATATATGTATTTTATCTAAGATATGCATTGGTGGTTGAGTAACAGAGTCTTGGATGTCTATTTATTGAGAATGGAAAGTAGCCAAGAAAAAAAATAAGGAAATTTTCCCACCCATATATGTATCAACATTAACCAGAGCTGACCCTTTAGAGATAAAGAATATTTGAGTGTCTTAAACAGTCGATTTCTTTGGGAGACCTGGCTACAACATTATCCAGTTATACTGATGAGTTAGTGATACTGATTCATCTGTAGAAATGACTAAGTATTCTTAGTTAGAATAAGCCAAATCTGATTCCCTATCTACAAAAGTCTTCAAAAATATCAACATCTAATACTTCACATTGTGACTTCCCTGAATCATTTTGTTATTCAAAAAATATGTAAGTTTGTGTGCATGCATATTTTTTGTGTGCATACATTTTTGTATATGCAATTATGTGGTATATCTTTGCGTGGTACATAGAGAGGTTGTCAGAATTGATCCGTACTAGTTCTAAATAATTACCCCCCCTTTAGCAGGGAAATATCAAAATGCAAGACATTTATAAAAAGTCAGAAACCTGAGGACTATATGAAACCAAACAAATCATCATAACTTAAATTAAGAGTCTTTCAATATTTAGTTTATCTTCTGCCATGGGAAATCAATGTCTTACTTTAAAAAAAAACAGAATGGAAAGAATCAAATGATGACCTTTTTTCTGTTATTGATGCTAATGGCTGTGTCCCACTGCCCCGCAGCGATTTAGTAGTATTAGAAGAATACAGAGGAGGAAATGTTTTCTAAGAGAACTGTGTTGAAAGGTTGTAATGGAGTTTAATATAGTTTGGAAGCTCAATTTCACTTATTTTGTCTGATGCATGTATATACATAATATCAGGTTACTGAGAAAAGGAAAAAAAATATACTGCTCTTTTCATTGCTGAGACAAAGAATGAATTACAGCTAAAATACAAGGTGGGGACAAGGAGAGGGAATGAGTGCAATTGAGAAAGTCAGTAGAGATAACTTAAGCCATTCTGGGAAAGCAAATGATTGATTTGCAAAGGCAGCCCTTAGCTTCTTTGAGAAGAACCATTTCCAGGGGACCCAGTCAATTCAAATCCCATTAAGAATTCTTCCCTGACAGCCCATGCACATCATACAAGCCTCTCTTTCAAGACTTAGCACACTATATTACCTATGATGAGCTGTCTGTCACAACTGTAAGAATCTCAAAAACTGAAACAACTAAAGATTTGTATTTACCTCATTGTTTTCACTATGCATAAGTTCATTAAATCAAGAAACATTTTTAAGGATAGTTATGATGCTTTTAAGGTAGTGTGACTGTAAGTTAAAGCATAGCTCAACAGAATCATATCTCAAGTAGCGAGTTTTTTGAAGACCAAGACTGTTACATGTTTTTCTTTGAGGGATCACTGTCTCTATAGAATCCATACTGAAGTCATATCTGGTGAATAAAACTTAATGTTATTTAAATATTTAGTTGTAGAACAGATGTTCTCAAAATAAAGTCTAGGTTCTCTGAGACTCTCAAGACTCTTTCAGGAGCCTGCAAGTTTAAAAACTATTTTCATGATAATGCTAAGACATTATTTGCCTTTTCATTGGGTTAATATTTGCACTGATGTCGAAAAGGCAATAATGGGTAAAACTGCTTGTGCCTCAGCACAAATTAAATATGTACCGGAAGAGTTATGTTGCTCACCTTCACACATTTGAAAAGAAAAAAGACAGCTTCACTTAAGAATGTCATTGGTGACGCAGTAAACATTTTAATTTTATTGAATCTCAAATACTGCTTCCCTCTTAGTCCCTGATACTTGATGAAATGGAAAGTATTTATGGAGACTACATGCCAAAGAAGGAAAGTAGTCTCAAAGAAAAGTTCTTTGATTTTCTATTTTGTTTTGTGAACAAAACTTGCAGCTTTTTCCCCCCAAAGAACGCCATTTTTGCTTGAAATATCACCTTACAGACAAAGTAAATTTATTCAAACTTGAGCATTTGGTAGACAGTCTCTCAAAAACAAAAAAAAAAGAAAACAGGTGAGTTTGTCATGAGAAGGAAAATACCGGACAATTTTGTTGCCTATGAATTTTTCTACCATTCAGCTTCCCCATACTTGAATACTTGCCTGATAAAATTAATAAAGTTGTTTTAAAATGTGATTTTTTTACATTATGTAATAAAATGTGTCAACATTTAAAAGACCTACATAAGCCGGGCTCGGTGGCTCAGCCTGTAATCCCGCGCTTTGGGAGACTGAGGTGAGTGGATTGCCTGAGCCCGCGGGTTCGAGACCCGCCTGGGCAAGCGAGACCTCATCTCTACAATAAATCAAAAAATTAGCCAGGTGTGGTAGCGCGCGCCTGTAGTTCCAGCAACTTGGAAGGCTGAGGCGGAAGGATTGCCGGAGCCCAGCAGGTCGGGGCTGCGGTGGCCGGGAGCGGCCACTGCACTCCAGTCTGGGCGACAGAGTGAGACTCCAACTCAAAAAAATAAATAAATAAATAAAAATTAAAAATTAAAAAAATAATAAAAGACCTACATAATTCAATAAATCAATCTTTTCCAAACAAGCAGTAATGATCATATACAATCATGAATGTATGAAAAAAGATTGACTAATTGATTTTAATATAATACAGTATTAAAATTCATTGATATGGTTCCAGATTCTACATTGCAACTAACCTTTAAGAAACCACACTTGTAAAGCTTGGGGATAGCTTTACAATAATATTCATGATTATCTGAAAAGCTTATAAAATATTCCTCACTTTTCAAATTCCATATAATTAAACCAAAACAGCATATCACAACAGATTGAATGCAGAAGCAAATATAAGAATTCAGCTGTCTTCTGTTAAGCCAGAACTTTAGAAAAATATGCCACGCTATACGACAATGTTAATCTCAGCATTGTTTTTTGTTTTGGAAACACAATTTTTATTCTAAAATACATTATTTATGTGAATATAGTATGGGTTTCTTTTTAATTTTTAATACATTAATAAATAAATATTTTAAACTTTCTCAGTTTTAGTTTCCAATATGTTAAATATTGATAGATATAACCTAAATAAACAAAAGTTCTTTGAGGTTCTCAAAAATTTTAAGGATATAAGCAGGTCTTGAAACCAAAAAGTTTGAGAAATACTACTGTAGAAGAATGAGAAGGCAGTTTTGACTTCTCAGGGAACCAGCAAATTTGGAATTATTAGCCTATAACTTACTGGTCAAAAATAAAATATACCTGGAAAAGTTGTAAAGTTACCATAAAAATGGAATTACAATGTGTCAAATGCCTATTAGTGTATACCTTTGAACTCAAAATCTGTAACAAATAAACTTACTTTACATAAAACAAATGAGGCATTCCAGAAAGGAGCTCAAGAACCCTTCCTTGATTCTCTACTCTTAAAAAATGAGTTTAAAGATGATCTCCCCCTTTTTTGTCAAGTCATAAGTTTTGCAAATAAACTTTCAGTTTTCATCCCTCACTTATGAATTAGAAAGTTTTAAACTATATACTTTTAGAATATCAGTCCCTGTGCAGTAAGTACTGGTGTTTCTTTGGACTTTCTCATTTCTTCCTTTCTTTTCTTCATTCCAAAACAATTTATTGAACAACTAGTCTCAACTGAACAACAAGTAAAAAGTTAGTAAAGTCAGAAACCACAGGATTTGAAGCACTGTATAATGGGCAGCAGAGAATACACACAGAGATGAATAAGAGATGTCCTTTATGCTTGCAATTTTTTCTGGGCAAGATTTGGATATGATTTCATTTTACTATTACTCAAGTTTTCCAAAAGGATTGCCCCACACTTGAAACCTTCAATCTGAAGTGATGGAAAACCTCAGAAGGAGTGAATTCATACAGGAACATAGGATTCCATGCCATTGACAAGCTGTCATGACTCCCCTCTCCTATACCTACACTTGGTCATCTCCTCTAGATCTTTACTCATCTAACAGGTAGTGAGGTGTCTACCATGATTGTGAAGAGGAAATCTACGAGTCTTGTTTTCTTTTAAAAAATGTGTACTTGTTTTTAAATTAGTATGTGGTATTAGTGATTTTAGTTAAAACAACTCACAGACTTAGTTGTTGGCAACACTCATACATCCCTGGGAATGCTGCCTAAAAACCAAAATGCTGCAAAAGTCATAGTGCATTTCAGTCACACTCTGTTTCATATGGCACCAGTAACAAATACTGTTGGAAAGCATTTTCAAAGATCCCAGGTTCTCTTTAAGAATTCCAGGTCTAATTACCAACTAGGCTGGAAGGTCTAGAAATATTTATGGATATTCACTTATGACACTGTAATTATCAACTAATTACAGAATAATTACACCAGGGCTTTTGTTTTTATAGCTGGCAAATGAATATGCTAACTCTTATTGAGTGATGGGATATCTTATTGAGTGATGGGATGTGTGTGGGGTAGAGAAGTACTCCCTTTGCATTTCTTTTTATTCTATTTTCCCCTCAAAGACAACTTATCGTCAAAGGGAGTCATCATTCTCTATTACAGCAGGATCCTGTATGCTATCTGTTTAATGTTCCTTCTTCGTCTTCTACTTCCCTCTGAATGTTCCATCCCATCAAAACCGCAGAGAAGCCCTCTACCCTTTGGAAGTCAGTTTCAGCATCTCAGCCTCTGCTATTATCACTGAGGAGTGCTATTATTCACCACAACCCAGAAACAGTGGTTGAATATCAGAGCATCCACAGAAAAGGGCAAGAGGCAGCTGGCTGTGAGCTATGTGCCACCAGACTCCCAGCAATCGCCTATGAGTCAATCATCAATAGATATAGAGAAGTTGATGTATTTTTCTTGTATTTTTGGTTGAAATATTGTTAAGTCAGTATCTTATAGTTCCTCTTTTTGAAGTTGGCTTGGTTAATGGTATTTTAGGAAAAGTAAATTGGAATAGACATTTTGTCCTGCCACTGGGGCACAGGCAAGTATTCTCTCTTCTTTAGAAAACATGGCACAGTGGTAGAAGTAGCTTAGGATTGGAACATACACAGAGTTGGGGTCAAATCCAAGCTCCATGAGCTGTGGAAATGTATTTAGCCCGTCTAAGTTTCAATTTCCTCATCTGTAAAATGAGAATAAAATTATCCAAGAGAGTTGCTGTGAGGAGTAAATGAGTGAATGAGGAATAATCCCTTTTGTGAGGTTAGTTTCCTTCTCTTTCTTTTCAGGTGATAGTTCTCTGCCAGTTCTGTGAAAACACTGCGAAAGCACATTATATTACCTGATATCTCCTTTCTGCCACACCTGACAGACTACCCTGCCATTGAAAGAATCCAAAGAGATAGTAATAATAATTTTAATATCACTTTATGCCACAGGTTTTACTGTATTTTAATATAAGAAATTATTCCACTTGAGTTCAATTTAATTTAACAAATAGTTGTTGAAGACCTGCCAGGTATGTGTTACTGAGTTTGAGCCAAATGAGAAAAACACATGTTTCCAAGCTCGGGCTTTAGAAACATGCAAGAGGGAAGAGAGTCTCAACATGTACACAAACCACAGTGATATGTGATGGAACAGGAAAGTGCCTCAAGAGAGGTCACATGGTGTTAGAGGAGTTCATGGCAAATCGATGCCTTGTGAGCAAATGTGAACCTGAAAGAACCAAACCAAGTTGAATCCCAAGTAGTTAATTGAGCTTAAATTTTAAATAGAGCCAAGTGGCCACTTGCTCACTACAGATCACGCACATACTCTGTGTTCCTCAAAAACTCACACCTTTTTAACTTTGGGACTTCCAGAGATCAACTGAATCAACCAATTAGAGTTTACCTGTCTTGGCCAATCAGGGCTCAGCTGTATTGTCCAATCAGAACTCAGATGTGCCAACCAATTAGGAGTAAACAACGTTTAATCCTTTATTTGCATAAATGGACCTGATTGGGAACCCAGGAAGGAGCATTTTTGCTATAAAATCCAAATTCTTTCTTTGTTCTCAGGAGCGGGCATCTTCCTTTTACACCCAAGTTTGCTTCTTCCCAGTTTGCAAACTGTTTACTGGAATAAAGTCTCTTCCTTTCAAATTTCTTATCAGAGATTTTTTTGTTCATATACCCTAACATGTATCTTCATACAACACCTCAACCGTGCGTGGTTTTGAAATGTTTCAACCTTCTATAAACATTTATAAAGCTAGGACTTTAGGTGATTCTATAAAAGGTTTTACTCAAAGTAGGGCTCGGCTGGTTGGTAAATGTGGTAAAATCCCCCCCCCCCCCCCCCCCCCCTACCCCCATGTTAGCACACAGAAAAATAGGAGCACACCAGAGTGCAAATTAAAAAAAACAATAACAAAAAAAAGGAGACCATTAGACAAAACAGGAGTAAAAAAATATTTT